>OX439136.1:8604669-8739669 GCA_949318235.1 Ecdyonurus torrentis
AATAAATTAAAAGTAAAAAACAGCTTAAAAATACAATATTTTAAAAGCATAATTTTATTATAAAGATAATATTGTTTTATAATACTGTTTTGCTAAAAAGGTAAAATTGTAGTATGAAGCGTAAATTTATCAAAATTATTCATCATAGTATTAAGTATATAAGCCCTTAAATTTACACTCTTGCTATAGGGCAGTCTTGTATATTATAGTCCTTATACAAGATTATTTTTAGTATTATAAATTCCCTAATTTAAAGTTCATTATTTCTAAATTATCTTCTAGTATAGTAGTAGCATTTTAAAACAGGTGTTAGCATATTACAAAATAAAAATTACAATTAACAAAGTCTTTTTTTAAAGTCTATATTTAAATCTATTCTCCAATATAACAAATAACGCTTGCATAAAATATTGTCATCACAATATATTTCTTATCTAGCACTCATATTGTGCATTTTTTTAGTGTATAAGTTTGACTATCATTTCTCATTGTTTTGCTTAAACAAGAACCTGCTGCTTATGTACAATGTTTTGTATATGATTGTAGAAGATAGAAATGAATAAACATAATATTTTGAATTTAAGGGAGTAAGGGACCGACGTCGGCCATTAGACTCAAACTTTTCTCGTCAAAAAAAGCTGAAATTTTGCACAATAATACTTCAGCTTAAAACAATTTCAAATATATAAAAATTTTGGGGGTCACCGTGCAAATTAATTTTATATGATTTTTTGAAATTGTAAGCCCATAAGGCCCAATGTTAATTTCCTTAATTTTTTTTTCTCTTTTTTGGGACGGTCAAACATCATGAAATTTTATCACAGCTAGGTGTGACTCTTAGCTTCACAATGACACCAAAATTAGACCCCAAACACTTCTAGTTTTTGAGATATAAGGTAGGTACCCTACTCCCTTAACATATTTGAGCGATCTAAAAGTATATTTTTATTATTTTATATTTTGTAAATGAAAAGAGCGTGGAGCTGATTAAAATATCCATCACTGCATGAATTTTTTATTTATTGGTACAGTGTTACTTGAAATAAATAAATAATATTATTATTATAAAAAAATTGTGGTATTACCATGTAAAGATTTTAGTATAGTTTAAAATTACAGATTTATAAGGCTCAATAATTATTTCAAACATACATTTATCCTCGTTTTAAGGTAAACTATAGCCGGAAATATTTATGATGGGTAGTTTGTTCAATATATTTTAAAATAATATTTAATTTGGTAACATTATAGATAGTAAAAATCTAGAAATATGGAACCACTTTTTCGTTATACACAAAAAACAAATATTCAACAATTTTTATTATACAGTATTGTAAATATTTTATTAGAATAATTCTAAATATTTATCATTTTCTCCTTTACTTTATGAAAATTATATTATTATTTTTACTTTATACAACAAACAAAACTCCATAACATAATATGATAAAATGTAAACATTTAACTTAAAAAAAAAAAAGTCATCAAACAAATTAAAATTCCAATATATAAATAAACGTATGTACGTATTATCCCAAATAAAGTTAAAAAAAATGTTAAGCTCTTTTTTATGATAACAACCACAAAAATGCAATTTATTTAAAACCATGCATTTTTTTCCCCTCTTTTTCTTTTTGCATAACATAAAAAAGGCATCTAAAATTTTCAATAAAAAAGTTGTAAAAATAAAACTTTATTAGATCTGTATTATGTTAATACAAAACAGAAAGAGCAAAAAAAAAAAAAAAAAAAAAAAAAAAAAAAAGGATAAAGAATAACAAAATTAATGGAATATCATGTCAAAAAAATAAAAATTTATAACTTTTTTTTTCTTACTACCAATGTATTTTTTTTTATTATATTAAATAATGATCTTAAAGTCTTAGTAAATGTATAAAAGAAACAAAAAAAGTTTGGAAATTAAATTGTACATATAGGAAGTAAAGAATAAATTGCCTTTGTGGTGATGAATCTTTGCAGTAGAGTTATTAAGATGAGAGAGAGAGAGAGAGAGAACATATAACTCAACTATGCAGATCTAATAAAATGACTTAGTATAGAACTGAGTACGTTTTTATTAGCTTTTTTTTTTTTTTTTTTTTACTGCATAATATATCGATTAACCTATTGACATGAAAATAAACTAGAAAGAACAGAGCCATCAATAATAATTATGCTGAGTAATGATTGCGTATTACTTACATTCAAGTGGGATTTACGAACGATATCAATAAAAATGTTCTTTGCAAAACCCACAGATAAATGAAATAATAATAATACAAATATTTAAAAAAAAAAAAAAAAAAAAAAAAAAAAAAAACACGAGGAAATTTTTTTTCTTGAGGGGATGGATTTATTTCATATTTGTAAAGAAGACATTGTCCAGAATCGATTGATACGTATAAATTTTCTATTTTTTTTTAGTCCATTAAGTATTTTTACCTATTTTTTAAAATTAAAAAATGATGTCACGGTCAGTAACTTATACGCATGTGGAAATAGGAAAAAGTTGCCACACATGACTTAATTTTGCTATTTTCGAAAATCAGTTCAATATGGATAAAAATTAGAAATTTGGATATCTATCGATTCAGGCTGATGTCTTTTCTTTTATAGAATACGTATGCAATAAGTTACCCCCTAAGATTTTTTTTTAAATTTATTCTTTTTCATAATACAAAACATATAAAAAATAATTATAATAATAAAAGGATAAGAAGAAAAAATTACATAATTTCTGCTGTTATTTGGATTTATTAGACAATGTGGTGAGTGCGGGCGTCTACACATAAATACTAAAAATATTTATCATGTTTTACTGCAAAACTGTAATGCTATACTCATACCCATAAATGCTCCACCCTAATATATATATATATATATATATATATATATATATATATATATATATATATATACTTTAAGCCGATTTGAGCAAAATAACTCATGTACGTACACCTATGGCATTTAAAACTATTCACATTTTCAATTGTGTATTGCTGGTTTTAGCACTTTTAGCATTATGGAATACCGTAATGCAGTATGCTTTATTAGTTTTTACGCTCTGCTTTTCCATAATGCTTCAATACATTACTTTTGATTCTCTCTCTCTCTCTCTCTCTCTCTCTCTCTCTCTCTCTCTCTCTCTCTCTCTCTCTCTCTCTCTCTGTAAATAATTACAGATGTTGAACGAAAGTAATTACCTATAATTCCAAATATATTTAATTTGAATGTAATTTGAAGCTTGTTATATATTCAAATTATTATTATTATCACAAGGTAGTTACCTCTTTTGTTAGTACACGCAATCTTATTATATAAAGCTCATATTTCTATGTTATATATCATGATTTACGACCTTAAAATCAAGCAATAGGCAAAGAAAATAATATTTATTACTGAACATAGTTATTAAATATAAAATATCTTAAAATCTTAATTTTATTTGTGCTATATAGTAGATTAATCTTACAGTTTTTAATGAGTTATCGTATATACTAAATAATAGTTTTGATATTATTATTATTTCGTTTTACAATGCGGTATTTGTATTGGAATTCTATATAATATACATCTTAATAGAGAAATTTACTGAGTACATAACTTTAGTGTAGTTTATAAATAGTTGAAAACTATAAATTGGTTTGTTATGGATAAATAGTGTCTCTCTCTCTCTGTCTCTCTGTCTCTCTCTGTCTCTGTCTCTGTCTCTGTCTCTGTCTCTGTCTCTGTCTCTGTCTCTGTCTCTGTCTCTGTCTCTCTCTCTCTCTCTCGTTCGCAATATAACCTCTGGTTATATAGCCCATCTGCAATGATATCGCGATGCCAATAATTTTGCGTTTATACTTTGAAACACAAAAGTTTCAATAATTTAATCAACTTCTGGATTTAAAATCTGTTTTCAATTCTAATTTTTAAAATAAAATTTGATGAATCTTTGTTGTTGATATTATACTATGATTCTATATTTTATACTCAAAATTAAATTATCCAGTGATTTTTTTTTATAGCATCTACTCTTACAAAAACAGTACATACATACTGTATAAGTTCTGTAACTGATCTACTGTTTGTTTTTTTCTTTCCTACTTGTAGCTTCAGGTCATACTCTTGGCAGTACCAACTTTTATAAATGCACAGCACATACATACACACATGGAAAAAATAAATTTAATATATTTTACTTTACAATAATATATTTGAACTTCCACAACATAATTCTGTATTGTTGAGCGTTTAATACTTTTTTTTTTTTTTTAGATAGAAAATGTTTGTGTAAAATGTTACGTATTTTACTGCAATACTTGTACTAAAAATGAGCTAGCATAGTTATAACGTATATTTATTTTGTCTCTTCATCAAAGGAAGTTGATTCATAGCATTAAGAAAGGTATCCACTTATGCATTTCTTTGTTTTTTAATATCAAAACATATCAAATCCCCCCCCCCCTTTCTCTTTCTCTCTCTCTCTCTCTCTCTCTCTCTCTCTCTCTCGTTTGCATATTACTCATCACCTTATTTTATGATGGGACTTACATAAATAGCATTGTCGTAGCAGTGATCAAAAAATCCAAATTATGCAACCCGCACAACATTTTTATACTAACTTTTGACTGTTTCTAACGTCAGAAGTCAGAATTGCCAAGTGAGTTGCATACTTTACAATTTTTGTTTTGTTTCACGCTCACGCTCTCTTGTAAAACCAAATTCTTGTAAAAATTTACATCAGATTTAAAGATCACATTTTTTGTTCAATCATTAAAAAGCTCATGTTGTTTCAAGTGGTCTATGGTTTTATATTTCAAATATTCTTTGCCTTATACGTATACAAAAAATTATTCAAATCAGGAATGTAGTCTAAATATTTTACTTAAAAAATATATATTTATACCACATTACCAAGCTGGTATGTCTGAGTGGTGTAGGCAGCTGACTCGTAACTCTGTACTCCTTACCGAGTATAGGTTCGAGCCACTGCTGGTTGCGTACGTGATGTGTGAGAGCACAACATGATGCACGATGCATGTTTACATGCATTCCATGCCGACGCACAGTATTCGGGAGGTGCATAATTGATGTGATTGCACCGACCAGCCTGCCTAGACGTTTCCACGGTTTCTCTAGGCTATCATGGTGAATGCCGGGCTTTGTACTTCGGCCGTGGCCGGCCCGTGTGTGCTTTTCCATTGATTGGAAAGTCCTTACCTGTCGATAAGGGCAATGTCTTGACTGGGATTGGTGTAGCACGATAACACAATATGGCAAGTAATCTATACATAATATATATATATATATATATATATATATATATATATATATATATATATATATATATATATATATATATATATATCGACGGCTACGCGGCTAATGTGATCATCAGAACATCTCGCGATTCGCACAATCTGACTATCAGACTTTCTCGCCGTTCGCACAATCTGACTATATCGTTTTACACAAAGTGACTATCAGAAAGTTTTATGATGACTTACCCCATGAAGGCCATGAATAATGTTGTTTGATAACTTGTGTAAATAGTAGCAGTTAATTAATAATATTACATTTTAACACTTTTAGTTTACAAGTTACATAAAGTAACACAATTATCTTTGTAATATGTATTTTGGATTTTATTCTTTATTATTATATCATTAATTAACATTCATATGTCAAAGAATTTAATATAATATTAAACTGGTATAAAAAAACTTTAAAGCTAAAAGAACAGCTTTACTAGAACTGCACTCACTGATGAACAGACCTCAACTGAATGAAACGCTTATTTTGCGTATAAAATAGAGATATTAGACTTTGTACTATTACCTCTTATATTTATATTTTTGACTGTGCCCTGTTTGATTGAAAGAGAAGTTGGAGTTTTTTGTCTTGTTTACGTAAAAATACATACTACGTTATTAACTATAATAATGTCGTTGTAGGTATATAAAACTATTTTCCATAAATTATTTAATATTTATATTTATCAATTAGAGAGCATAATTATTTAAGTAGTTAATTTAGAATTAATTTTGGCAATATATTAAATCTTTAGTCGCTGAAAAATTCAAAATATATATATAATATATTCTTTGCCTTATACGCATACAAAAAATTATTTAAATCAAGAATGTAGTCTACATATTTTACTTTAAAAAATATATAATATACGAAACATCACTATATATAAAAATGTTACTTCTTATCACTATATATTTGCTCCCTCTTTGTGATACCTTTTATCTGCAATGCTAAACTAGAAAGTATGTCACTGCAGTTTTTTCTTCTCTCATGAATTTTAAATGTGCATACCATCCATGCTGTCTTAAAATGCACTTGTCACAATAATATGTTCTTTACTTTAGATTTTTGTAAAGAAACAAAATAACTTCTTTAAATATTTTTTTTTAGAGAAAAAAAAAAAAAAGAAGCAAAAAAAGTAAAAAGAAATTTATATAAATAACTTCTTACATTTTAAAGTGTATATGTAGTACAAACAAAATGTATTCATGGTAAACTATTTTCACAACAAGGATTTTTTTCTCTCTATATATATTCCAAATATATAAAAATAATATTAAAATTTAAAACATGATTTTTATATTTATAAAAACATGTTTTTATGTTTAAGTTACACTTTATATATATTTTTATTACATATATACAAAAATAAAAGTGAATAAATATAAAAAATATAATGTATATTGTGTGAATAGCATTTTTGTATAATATAGTATAAAATTTCTCCTCTTTTTATGATATTTAGATGTATTTGAAAATAATAACAATGTTTTTTTTTTTGGTTTAGGATTTTATTTTATTATACGTTTTTATTTTCTCCCTAAATGACTTTTTTTTCATATATATGTATATATTATATGTATATGTGTATATATATATATATATATATATATATATATATATATATTATATATATATATATATATATATATATATATATATATAATATATAATATATATTTTTTTATATTATGCATTTTAGTAATAGAATATGTTATAATTTAATGATGCAATCAAATAATTTTATAACAATAAATAATATATAAAAGAGGGTTATATTGGGCATTATAAGGTTACCTGAATTTCCTTTAGGGTGAGGTTTATAATCAATGCTATTCTGAATATAAATATACTTTTTTAGTGACGTTTTTTTTTTTTGTCAAATTACTGGAGCATAATGGTAGTGCTTCTTAAACAATAATTTTAACAAATTTGTTAAATAAAAAAGTAATCTAACTATAAATAACATTAGTTTATCTCAAAACCTAATTATATCGCTGTTGCAGTGATCAGAAAATTTCAATTAATACAACCTGCACAACATAATCATATTTTTTTTATCGGTTTCTGACGGCAGAATTCGGAATTGTCACGCAAATTGCATACGTCACAGTATTTTCATATTCTTTTTTGGGGCCACATTTACATTCTGGTAAAAATTTTCATCAGTTTTGGTGGAGATTTCATTTTGTATTTCGATGATCATTCAAAAACTTATAATATGTTGTTTCATGTGATTCATGGCTTCATTTATTATTCTGTTGATATCATGTTGATACATTATTAATCAGATAATCAATAAAGTTTTTAAACATTAATTAGTCTTAATTTTGTATTAATTTTTCAGTTGAAATAAAGTGTTAATGTATTTCTTTTTTGTATGTTTCAGGTACGTGGAAAATGGCAGTTTCTTTATATAGTAAATAAAGAAATTCTTCTCAGCTTAGACACAGATAATTAGTAAGAAATATAAAATCAGCACCTCTTAATACATAATAAAACATTTATAGATTTTGAATGAGAATCTAATTTAAAAAAGAGACATTTTAATGGCGTTTTTTTCCTCTTTTCAAATAGTTCATTAACATTTTAATAAAATAATTTATTATTAATGGAATTCTAATTATTTATTTAGCATCAAATTCTGTCATTAAATTGTATTCTATTGTTATATAGTATAGTGAAAATATCATGTATTTAAATGTGAGAAACACAATAATTAAAATCTCTAATTAAAGGAACTGTAATTAGTAAAGTAATGGAGGAAAATTTCACATCACAGTACTTAAGTACAGTACTACAGGTCAAAAAACTTAAGTTTAAGTTGTTGTTTTCATTTTAATATTATTGTAAATGACAATTTTCTATACCAACTTAGACTAGACTCAAAAAAAAAAAAAAAAAAAAAGTAAAAAAATGATAAGTAAAATATTAATACCAAAAAATGTTCTATACAGTAATTAAAAATTTAGAAAAAAATCAGCGTATTATAATAATTAATTAAAATTAAAATACATCAAAACTTTGAAATACATGACAATCAATGCACGACTGTAAAAACTTTGGAAATGGATTTCTACCGAATTTAAAGTTGAATTAAATGTAGAGTTTTAAACATTTATTTTTTTTTTATTTAGAAAACCTGTTAACCGTATATTCTATAATACACTAAAATATTGTTTAACTGTGTACGGTCACTTTTATTTCAAAAATTAATTTCTATTGACATATTGGAATAATATGTATTTAAATGGAGTGATGTCAACTGAAATTTCCATCTGATTGCATTGTGTAGTCGTTAGCCAATTGAAATTCATTTTTAAATAAAATGACTGTACAAGATTTTTAGTTCTTATTTTTGAGTGTTTGTCGACTCATAGATTAACCATGAGAGAATGTATATGAAAAGAAACTTGAAAATTAGTTTACCACAGAGCAATTAATTTTATAAACAAATAAACCGGAATGGAGATAATTAGTCACTTTGAGTTAGTTTTCAAGTCTTTTAGTCATTGTGTTTATATAACAGACGTATATATACGATTTGACATTTTCAAAATTTAGGGAAAACCTCAAATGTATATATTATGAAACCTTGTAAACATGACATAGCTAATTTAAACTGAGACAAGAGAGACGTATTGAAAATATATCATAAAGTACAACACACACACAAGTCACGCAATGAAATACGCTTCATAGCTTTGAGATCTTAAGCGTATATGAATTAATATTACATTTAATAAGCTTATAGTTTGTATTCATGCGAAGCTAATTATTGGTATTATTATTGCGTAAAAGATTTAACTTAATAAACATGCTTATATTTATACCATTCATCGAATGGTATTTTATACAAGCAACTAATCTACATTATACAAATAACTTATTTAGAATTTTGTTTACTATACTATCATCATACAACAAAATTAATGTTCTTCATACTTGGGAATAAATGAATGAACGAATGAACGAATGAATCAATGTATGAATCAATGAAAGAATCAATGAATCAATAAAGGAACAATAAATCAATAAATAAATCAATAAATGAATAATAAATGTTTCGATAATTTAAAAATCATGCATTTTTAGTTAGATATTGCTCCGCATCATTTGAAACTTTTTTTAATCAATCTGTATTCTGTATTTATTGCCATCATGGATCAACCCACCCTCAAAAATAAGCGCACCCTGAAAAATGAGGATCAATGGCTATTTTCCTTAAAATGTCAGAATTAATGAACAAATATTATCAAAACTACAATTTATTCATAAGATTTACTTGAAAATGCATTTAAAAACTTATTATTAATGATTTGCATATTCTGAGATGTTTTTAATACTTTTTAAAGTATACATAGAGTAAAAAGTCTCAAAAAAATGTCATCTTGAACATGATTTTACCATTAAATTTAAAAGCAAATGAAATCTCATATCATATTTAAACTGCATAATCTTAATTTGAGTAACTTTTTAGTTAACGCTCTCTCTCTCTAACTTTTTCCTTTATCTTTATTAAGCGAAGAAAAGGTCGTATCTTTAATGATCCTTTTTCAAAGTAAATAAAAGGAGAGAGAGAGAGAGAGAGAGAGAGATGGGGGGGGGGGGGGGGGGTAGAGACTGGATGTAGGAATGATAAAGCCCAAGTATTTAAATTTGCATACAGTGCATTGTCTTTAGCATATCCTATTCAAAAGTAGAAATATCAGTAAAATTTTGTAATGACTACAATATCTAGTAAAGAAAATCAATAGTAAACCACAAAATATATAATATTTTTGAGTATTTTTTTATTATGAATTGGAAAAATATGACAATCAGTAATCAGTTATAAAGTTTTAAAAATAATAATAATAATAAAGAAACTTTTTTTTTTTTTTTTTTTTTGCAAATCTAAATTATAAAAGTCTTGTTTTGGTAAACAAACAGCGCAATTAATAGTTAGTGACAATTTAAAGTACTTCACGTTTATTTTGGGAAAAAGTTCATTCTTAATCTAAAAATTTCTGACCTTCATTTTTTGTCGTTCAAGATGAAACTTTTTATCACATTCAAAGGATTCACAGTTGCATTGTTATTCATATTTCTAAACATAACAAATAAATCATTTGATTTTTATTTTCGAATTGGCAATTGATAATACATCCTTTTTTTTCAAACATATTGTATTATGATAAAAACATTTTTTTTGTCATGTATGGCAGATTTTAACAATAATATGTTATAACCCTTGGGGAAATAAATATTATGAAAAGATAAAAAATTGTATAAAAATAGATTATTATTATTATTATTATTATTATTTATTGTTGTGATTGTTATAGTCATCATACCATCTTATTGACGCACGAAAAATAAATAATACGTAAGGTAAGTAATGCAATAGGTAGACATAAAACTTAGAACACAGGTATTATTATATACTACAATACTACCTAATGCAGGTGCCATATGCTACAATAAAGGTGTGATTCACTTAGATTAAGTGGTATTGTAGTTTATAACTACCTGTTTCAAATTAATGTGTATACCTATTGCAAAATACAGGATGAATGTACCTGCTAGTTACACTCAAAAAAAGAATACATTACTTCACTTACGAATCCTAACTTATTTGAGATAAACACTTTTGAGCTATTATGAGCAGCTAAAATAATGCATTTTAGCAACTTATTAACAATATATATTTTTAACTTAAAAGAGCAGAAAATAATTGAAAACAAAACTCAAAAACATCTTAAAATAGCTATTGTTAATTAATAACTTGCTAAAATGCATTATTACAGCTGCTTATAATAACTCAAAAGTGTTTATCTCAAATAAGTTGGTATTCGTAACTGAAGTAATGCACCATTTTTTTGAGTGTAGTAATTTTGTTCCGTGCGTATATATAGGAAAATACGCACTAGCCATAGCCTGTAAATACACAGCCCTGTATACACCTTGACACACTTTAGAGAAAACGATAAAACTGCACCTCCCGAATGCGTCGTCATAAAACGCATGTAAAAACAAATCGTGCAACGTGTTGTGCTCTCACCTTTCACGTATGCCCCGAGCAGTGACTCGAACCTGTGCCTGGTGACATATGAATCTGCTGCCTTTCCCATTCAGCCAAACCAGCTAGATAAATTGCATCATTTTATATATATATATATATATATATATATATATATATATATATATATATATATATATATAATTATATATATATATATATATATATATATATATATATATATATATATATATATATATATATATATTCTTGCTAAAGCATTAAAAAATAAACTGCCTTGTTAAAGGAAATAGGAAAAGTGCCAATTGAAACTATAATACAATTTTATTTTATATTCACGCTATCAAGTAACCATAAGAGATCAAATATAAAAAATGATAAATTTTTGCTTAAAAATTCAATAAGAGTGCATAACAACCCACATATCATATAAAGTCATAAAAAAAAATAAAAAACATACAATCCTTATGATATATTATAACCTCTTGAATATGGATGTGTTATTATTGGTGACAACATAGTTGTAAATCATACAATATAAGCTTTATATTTTTATACAACACATTTATTGTCTATATTATATATTATGACATAATACAATTGATATAAAAAATGTGTTGAATTTTGTGAGATTGAAAACACAATCAATATTAACAAAGAAAGTAAAAATTGTAATTTCATCTAATACAACCCAAAGCAAATTTTATACATTTCAATATGTTTAAACCTGCAAAAGCTAACCAAAATTTATAAATATTTTAGCTATTAGCAAAAAAAAAAAAAAAAAAATCTCTACTGCATGGTTTTTACATAATATATTTTTGATCACATATGGCGTTGAAGTGCAAGGCTAATTAAGTGAGTGAAACCACACATTAAAAGAGCACATTTTTCAATTTAGTTTTTATAATATAAACTATAATGCAATAATTAATTTTCTTTATTTTTGTTTTATAGTTTCTATTTGTTTATTGTATTATTTCTATGATTGAAAAAAAAAATATTGACGAAACATTAACTTCTCATTTTAATATTTGTCACTACTTGCGAAAAAATTGTACTATGGTTTCTTTTAACTCTCTTAAATAATATTATAAATCATATAGTTATGAATTTTAGTTTTTTTGTGTGTCTTTTTTCACAGTAAAAAATCATTCTTATATATTTATCAAATAAAAACCATTTTTCATATAATGTTTCATACTTAAATCTGCAACGTAATGTAGCTGAAACTTGTCTCAGACAAAAGGAAAGACATGGAATATTTTATTTCTTTAAACTTTATCTTGTAGTGTAATAATAATATATTAAATAATTTTTGGGGTAAAGATGAAACTTATTTCGATTGTATATACGATTTATGATTAGATTTGTGAAATACATAAACCAATAATTTCTCATTATTTGCTTTATAATATTTATAAATGTCATCTCTTCATCCCTCTCTCTCTCTCTCTCTCTCTCTCTCTCTCTCTCTCTCTCTCTCTCTCTCTCTCTCTCTCTCTCTCTCTCTCTCTCTCTCTCTCTACTTTATATAACAAATAAAACTAAAAAAATTATAAAGTAATACATGTTATTCAAAATAAAGTTAAAGAACTGATTAAATTTGGTTTGGATACGCCTGGTGTGGATTCATTTTTTTTTTTTTGCCACTCGATTGTCTTAAAAAAAGTTTTGGACGTAGAAACATTTAGAGAGAGAGAGAGAGAGAGAGAGAGAGAGAGAATCATAATTTATAGTTCACAAAAAAAAAAAAATCACTTACTATATTGACATGTAAAAGTAAATAAAAAAAAGAGAAGATTTGAATATTTTTGTGTGGGATTGTATGTACGAATTGTATGTATGTATAACATAAAATAAAGAATATACATAAAACGCCAAACAGTTCCGTAATAAAGAAGTAAATAAAGATAATATAATAAAGCAATAATTCATTCAATATAGCCTTGTTTTGTTTTATGTCTTTTGCAGTGGAATTTTTACGTACTTTTTTATATGCATGATTTTAACTATACTAAAAACAATTAACTTATTTTTCAATTTAGAAGCTGATAACGTTATTAAGTAGAAGTAAATAATTTATTATTTCATATATATATATATATATATATATATATATATATATATATTTGTAATTCTATTTTTAATAAATATTGTAATTATGAATAATATACTGTTACCCCTGTATTACGCATAGTAAATAACTTAAAGGCATAGAAAACATTGAAACAATATGTTCTAAACACAAAATGGGATTTACAAAACTGATGATATTTTTTACCAGAATGTAAATGTGACCCCGCAAAAGAGCTTGAAAAAAATGTAAAGTATGCAATTTGCGTGAATATTCCTGTTTATGACGTCATAAACAGGCAAAAACTAGTATGAAAAAGTTGTGCGGGTTGCATAAATTGAAATTTTCTGATCACTGCTACGGCACTACAGTTGGGTTTTGAGACCAATTAATGTTATTTATGTAATTCCCATCAAGTGTTTTGTGATGTAAATGCAAATATTTTCATGTTGTCTATGCAAAAAATTATCACGGCTAAAGTTTAAAAATAATGTATGTTATATGCTTGACTACAGTATATAAAATATGTGTCTCGTTTTATGTGATAAAAAATGTATATAGTAGGAAAAAAACTTTTGTTAAGTAATTCCCAATAATTTTCCCATAACGTTGATATTATATAATACCAGACAGTGTGAAAATCTGTAGGAAAAAAAATCTTGTAAGTATGTAAAAAAAAAAAAAAAAAAAAAAAAAAAACTGAAGTAAATGATGATATTAGTATTATAGTATAGGTTAAGGCTTTAGAGTATATAACTTACATTATATTCTTTTACTCTATTATATATTACATAATCATGCAATATTGCTCAACACTGAATATTTTTCTGCATTTTACTGTATATTATTATTATATTTTTTATCTATATTAATGTGGTCATCATTTATATGCAAAGTAGAAAGTTAAGAATAAAAATATGTTAAGTATTTATATCCGTTAGATATATTTTCTTTTTATAGAAAATTACCATAGTAACACACATAAGTATGTACTGACAAAGTGATATAAATTTTACTCTATTGATTTTTATGATAATTCAATGTATTCATATGGAAACTTTAATCATTTTTTTATACTCCATATAAATCCATATGACGATAGATTAAAATTTTATTTTATTTTATAGTGTTTGTATGGCTCATTATGTGAATACTTTTTGGTTGGGTTGATAAATGAGAAGGGAAAAATCGTATAAACGTTGGAATATGTGATGATGTGATGATGTTTAATGAGTTATCCATGATATATTGTGGTACAGCAAGTTTGTATTAAAATTGGGATGCAAAGGATTTTAAGTATTTTTACCACACCAATACGAATCAATGAATAGCATAATGAGAGGTGTTCACTGCTGCATTTCTCCACCTTTTATTTGACTTTTATTATTTTGATGATCCAATTTGTCAAGACAGGAACCGAGTCGTCTAAGCGATGAGTAAACATCATGCAAACAAGAGAGAAAGAATAATGGGTGGGCGAGCATATTATGGTTTGCTTTGATAGAAGTCAAAATAAAAGGCGGAGAAGTGCAGCAGTGAACAACTCTGTTATTGTTATTCATCGACTCGTAATGGTGTGGTAAAAATACATAAAATCCTTTGTGTCACATTTGTAATAAAACTTGCTGTACTGTACGTACAGTCACTCCAACAAAAAATGAAATTCTATTGGCATATGAGAATAACATGTATTTAGATAGAGTTTTGCGTCAAATGAAATCTCCATCTGATTGCATTGAATGGCAATAAGTCAATACAATTTCATTTTTTATTGGAATGATTGTACATCACTTTTATATAAAAAAATCAATATTCATATAATATTTATGTAATATTAGACCCGCCACTTAAAGGAATAGACCAGAGAAAAACATAAGCATTTGTATCACAAAACACTTGATGGGATTTACATAAATAACATTAGTTTGTTTCAAATCGCAACAGTAGCCCCGTAGCAGTGATAAGAAAATGCGATTTATGCAACCCGCACCACATTTTCATACTAATTTTTGCATGTTTCTGACGTCATAAACATGAATTTTCATGCAAATTGCATACTTTACAGTTTTTTCACGCTCTCTTGTGGGGCTACATTAACATTCTGGTAAAAATTGTCATCAGTTTTGAAGATCCCATTTTGTGTTTATTCATTAAAAAGCCCATGTTGTTTTATGTGGTCTATGGCTTTAAGAAAATGAAAAAATTATTGAGGCTATATGGTTCCAAAATTCTTAATACAAAATTTTGAATTGGTGATCCAAATATTTACAAATACTAACTATACAGAGTTGTTTTATAAGTTTCACTATCTCAAAAATAAGATTTTTCTACATTGACAACTTTTAGTCAAATCTTCGTAGAATCTCATTTTTAACCTTAATGTAGTCGTTTGAAGTATAAGAGAAAATTGTGTTACTATATGGAAATCGGCGGTGTTTCTTTTGAGGAACAGAAACATATACAATGTCAAAGTTTCAACTTCTTTTTCCTACACAATTTTATAAGAAAAAAATCCATATTTTTTGTTATCATTATTTTATTCTACTCTTTTTATTTTGTATAGAATAAATAGACTTTAAAGAGAATGATGGATTTAAAATCAAACTTTTTTCATTTGACTTTTAATATAATGAAGTTAATGAACGTAAAATGTGAGCCACCAACCGTTCATTATCGTAACCACTACATCTCTCTCTCTCTCTCTCTCTCTCTCTCTCTCTCTCTCTCTCTCTCTCTCTCTCTCTCTCTCTCTCTCTCTCTCTCTCTCTCTCTCTCTCTCTCTCTCTCAGCTGCCAAAAATGATCACCCATCCAAACAGTAATAATTAAAGTTGACACTCTAAATGAAATGTGAAGTTAATGAAGTAAAAGTTGAGACTTAAAATGAAAGAAAAAATATTTACATAATTTATTCATATTTCATAGCATAATAATATCACACAGAGATATAGCATTATATTATATACACACAAACGTATTATAGCTACAATTTTTTTAGAAATTGTTGGTGTTGTTGTTGCTTTTATTGTACGTGTTTGTGATTCATCTTTATTAGTATCATAAAACAAGATACTAAATTCTAATTACTATCTCTTTCATATCAATGTTATTGTTCTACACATTAATAAAAATAAAAAATATGATTAAACAAATTTTGTGACAAATTTGAAACACAAAAATTCCATGTTTTTTTTTTTTTTTTTTTTTTTTTTTGTATACAAGTAAAAAAGCTATTAATTTATTATATGAAAGATATTGTAGTAGTAATATCTGTATTTTTTTTATTACGTTTTAATATTTAAAGTAAAAATTCATCTTACAATTAAATGGCTTTCCTTGAGCTTTATGTTGGCTCACTATCCCAACACAAAATTTCTGTTTATCTAAATTATACTTTATAAATTTAAAACAGTTCGAGCATCCACCCGAGCCAAAATCTTCTGGTGCTCGTTTTTTTTTTAAATGCTCAACCAAGGTTTCGAGCTTTTAGCTCGAGAACGAGCTATTTCGAGTTTTTAGCTTGTGAATGACTCGTGAAAAAAACGAGATTTTGAAAATAAATCGAGCTAAAGAACAATTTTTGTTTATTATGAGCTATAAGGTTTTTAATATTCTACCATGCAAAATAAACTGTTTAAAATATTATTTAAAATTATTTTATTTTATTTATAATTCTTATCCTTCAAAACCAATTTTTCATAATGAAAATCGAGATTTTTGCTTCATATCGAGCTTTCCGAGCTTTGGCTCGTTTTTTGAGTTTAAGCTCGATTTCAAGCTAAGCCCGGGTTAAAAAATTTCAGCCCGGGCTAAAAAAAATAGCTCTAATCTAAATTCATTTATCAACTCTTTTAAAATTACTGAATTTTTCTTAATGTAGTCAACAAAATAATACAAAAAAACACAACAAAAACTACTAAATATTGAAAGATTTATAATGTTATTATTAAAAAATGTAAATTCAGGTAAATATGTATAAAAAAATATGACAAAATATAATTACGATGAACGCATATTACATTTGATATATTTTAACAAAATTGCACTAACGCAGACAGATAAAATATGTTAAATAAAATTGATATCGTACAAAAGTAATAATTTAAAATATTAGTAAAATAATAATTTTTATGCACAAACGAAATTAGGTTTGCATAAAATTTGAAATGGAATTGTTAAAATTTACATATAAATTTTACATATCATTTTTATATGTTGTGCTTATGTTATGCTTAAAGGGAGAAGGTAGCATATAAATAATTGAATATAAATAAATAATTAAATACTGTTTATATATATATATATATATATATATATATATATATATATATATATATATATATATATATATATATATATATATATATATATATATATATATATATATAAATATATATACATATATACATATACATATATATTCTCAAGCACTTAATTAATTTAAAAAAAGGTAGTTGAAAATATGACTCTTACTGTACAAAATTATAAAAACGAGTTTTTTATTTTTTGGAGACAAAATACCGCATTAACAATAAAATTCCTGTCTACAAAAGTTTTGTGTTATAAAGAAACATCTGGTAAAATACTTTTTCATACCCCAAACTTTCAGTAAATAATATATTTGTGGCTTTATTTTTTTTTACTCGCTACATTATGAGCTGAAACTTTTTTTAGTAAAAAGTACAAACTAAAAACCACAATATTCAATGCTTGTTCTTTTCTTTTTATTTTAAATAACACTTTTTTTAAAAGCAATTATTGTTCTTATAATCTAAAACTACTGTATATTATAATACCAAGAGCTTATTGTATTATTTTTGTCGTATTTTTATTGTTATTTTACCTAACTAGTTTTCTTTTTTTATATACAAATTTAAGAAGATTTTTTTTTATATACCGTATACCACAAATTAAAATCTTTTATGCTATGTTATCCTTTTTATTTCGTCTGCTCTTAATATTAATTAAGTATATAGATTATATATAGCAACAATTTTTTTTTAGTAATTTTAAAGTCACAATTTTTACTTTGTTTACCGTAACATACTTAAACGTCAATAGACTTCTAATTTTCAAAACGATGAAGTGTATAGGCTGACCAAGTGAAGATAGTATTCTGTAATTTTGACAAGTCCGTGGTAGCAAGGTAAAAATAGGCTACACCAGTTGCTTCTTGTTCATATAATATTTTTAGATTGCATTTTAATATAAATATGTATAATTAAAGTAAAGGGTAGTCAACAATATATTTTTCTAATTATGATCATTATGTTATTAAACCTTACGAAAACGCAATCTCAAATTTTTAATTATAAACGCACTGATCCATCTGTAAGGAATGATAAATAATGAAACTGGGGACCAGAAAAGCTTCTAATATTTCTGGTTCTTAAAGCTAAAGACCACATAAAACAATATGTGCTTTTTAATGAATAAACACGAAATGGGATCTTCAAAACTGATGACAATTGAAAAGTCATTACCTGTCGATAAGACAATGTCTTGACTGGGACTGGGATTGGTGTAGCTTGATAACACAATATGGCAAGCAAAAAAATAAAAAATAAACGTATAATATCCACCATGCCGTCTTTACTTACAGATATGAGATGTTTAACTTTTACACTGCTATTATACAAGTGACAAATACAAACTTACTATACATAAAACTCATCTTTTACAATAATTTACGTGTTTATACCATTGTTATATTTTATACTGCACTTTGCGTTATATGCAATGTTGCAACAACTATAGTATGAGTGTTAGACGTTGTTATCTTGTCTTTTGTATCTGAGAGAGAGAGAGAGAGAGAGAGAGAGAGAGAGAGAGAGAGAGAGAGAATAAACTACAAGCAAGAAGTGGAAATGTTTAAAAAAATAAAGTGACATACATTGTATAAAGTGCATTCAAATGAGAAGTACACAATCTATGTACTGTACTAGAATATAAAGTATATATATCAGTTTTCTTTGTAATTGCATTTTAGATGCATCTGTCATTTTATATTATGTAAATATTTTTTATTTTATGTAAATAATCAAAATGTCATTTTATTTATATAAAACATGGTTAAATTTATTTACAGTTCAATTACTTTTAGAATGTAGCTTTTTGTTAAACATGTATGACGATACAGTTTAACCGACAGTTTAAAAGTTTGTACCGACATGAAATCTTAATCTTGAAATTAATACATCAGGCTCAAATGGGAAAATCGTAAATGTGGCAACATTGTCATATAAATTACACAGGCCAAGATATAGAGCGGGTGCAGTGGGTGGCAAAAAATGCATTGAAATATTGGCATTTAATCCCATTGTTGTGCAAGTTATTCATTTCCTTCGGGTACCTTATTTTAATGTCTACTAAGACAAAAATTAAAACGTATTAATTATGCTAAAGCTCATATGTTCAATACATAATCTATGCTACATAATAACTATGTTATAAAGCATAAATATTATGTTGTACTTGTGTTGTTCTAATAATTTAGTATCATTTATATGCTATACAATGACATAAATTCAGAATAAATTACGTAATTTATTATTACAGTGTGCTAATCCATTTAAACAAAAGTTGATTGGTATTTTGTTGTTTTCAAAAAATTTGCTGTTATCCATTTAAAATGATTAGTGGAATGTCAAAATAAGTTTTTAGCCTTTTCAGTCCAATTTATTTGAAAGACTCCAGTCATAGTGTTTTAACTTTGTGTGTACTTTAATTTACATAGTATATTATTATACTGTAACAATAAATAAATAGCAACAAACTAATTTATCAGTGCAGTAAGTGACATTAAAAGATTTTTTTGAAACTACCCAACTTCATCTGAAATAAATTTAATTACCAATTTGTAAATATTTTATGTACAATAAATAAATAAACATTATTGAAATACTTTTTAATGAGATGAAAATATTTGTTGTTGCTATAAATTTCATTTTGTTGGTATGAATTTGAATATTTAAAGTTTTGTTAAACCATTTTTTTTTTATTCACGGATATTGCATTTATAACAATATCACATAAATGACACTACATTAGTACAACACAAATAATTATGCTGTACAACATAATATTTATACTATAGTAATATAGAAATTGTTAATCATAGGATATTATTAAGCTGTATTGAACAAATTATGCTGAAAAAGGGCTTGCATAATTATTTACATAACATACTTTTGTCTGTATATAGAAATTTTAAAAATTAATGTAATTAAGCTATACAGTATAGCTACACGATCAAAACGAATAGATACAGCAATATTTATTTTAATGCATTTTAAGCATCAATTTGAAAAAAAAAAATGAAAGGAAAAAAAGCACTGTATAGACCGGTTGCTTTCATATTTAAGAGCCGTCTTTTGTTGATCAGAGTGCATAGGCCAGCATAGGACAAACGTCATTTTTATGTTTTTAATAGCAAAAGAAGCTTTAAACCTTAATCAAAGCCTTATTTCTAGCTCCTAATAAGCTCGAAGAATATGAGAAAAATTTGTCAGTTGAAATTAACTACTTTTATTGTAAAAAATAAGGAGAAATTATGTTTCCCCTATGCTGGACAATGCATTAGGCACTAAAAACATGGCGACAAAGCGCAAGGATGTGCAAGGGGTCAATAGTGACTAAAATATTAAATAAATAAAACATAATATTTATGTATATATTTATTTATTAAATTTAATATTATAATTATATATTATTTTTATTTATATAATATATAAATATAATATTGTTTACATAAATATATTCCAAGTTACCAACATTTATCTAACAAAACATTACAAGTATTCACTGAAACATTAGTTTTGTTATTTATGTTTCTCCAAGTATACTCAAAGATGCAAATTATTTTCAAAGTACTCGTAAATATAAATCATTAGTTAAAACGTATATATCAGGAAATGAAATTAGTATAAAATATAATTAATGTAAAGATAGAATTCAACAAATGAAAATCAAGTAAGTTAAAAAGTTTACTACTATAATGCAATGCAACGTTGCAGTTAACTTTATGCACAAAAGCATCCATTGACTTAATTCTTGCAATATTATTCTTGATTGTAAGTTTATGTTTAAAGGCATAGAAAACATGAAACAACTTGTTCTTGAACTCTTGAACACAAATTGGGATCTATAAATAAATAAATAAATAAATAAATAAATAAATAAATAAATAAATAAATAAATAAACAAATAAATAAATAAATAAATAAATAAATAAATAAATAAATAAATAAATAAATAAATAAATAAATAAATAAATAAATAAATAAATAAATAAATAAATAAATAATCGTCTTTATTCAAAAAATGCATAGAAAAAAATACAACTTTTTGAAAGGGCGAGATTTAAGCCTGACAATATGTCTGGCCCACTCTTATACCTAACCCCACATAAAACTGATGATAATTTTTACCAGAATGTTAATGTAACCCCACAAGAGATCGTAAAAAAATTGTAAAGTATGCAATTTGCGTGAATATTTCTGTTTATGACTCCAGAAACAGGCAAAAACTAGTATAAAAATGTCATGCGGGATGCATAAATCTAAATTTTCGGATCGCTGCTAAGGCGCTACAGTTAGGTTTTGAGACCAATTAATGTTATTTATGTAAGTCCAAGTGTTTTGTGATATAAATGCTAATGTTTTCATGTTGTCTATGTCTTTAATGAACTATTTTGTTACTAAAGATGTTGATTACTGAAAATTACACAGTTGCAAAATAGTTTCCACTTGCAGTGTATAAAACAAACAATATCATTCAAATAATATAATTAATTTAACAAAAGACTCAAACAATAATTAATTATAAAATAATTAACTATATTGTATATTATTAAAGTTCAATCAATAATATATTACACAATTTCATTATTGTCTATATATATAAAAGTTGAAGAATTTTCTTTCTTTAGTTATAAATTTAATCGGAAACTTATTTCTAGTAAAAAAAAAAACAAAAAACAAAAAGTATAGTGTGAAACAATTTACATAAAATTAACTTTCTTTTAATGAAAAACTTTTATAATATAACTTTTTCACACTTGCCAGAGAAAATTAAGAAAAAGAAGAAAAAAAACTTCTATGCTTATGAAAAAAATAAAATAGATTAAAGTATTGAAAATATGTAAAATATTAAGAGAAGAAATATATATTATATACGTGTATATATATATATATATATATATATATATATATATATATATATATATATATATATATATATATATATATATATATATATATATATATATATATATATATATATATATATATATATATATATATATATATATATATACGTATATTATATATATTTCGTTTCAATAAAGCCAGAGGCATAAACATTGATCGAAAAACAAGCGCTTTGCCAATGTATGTATACATTTTTTTATAATCATTTCCTCTCTCTCTCTCTCTCTCTCTCTCTCTGTGAAAAGAAGTTTTTAAATATCTTTTTTTTCTTTTTTACTTTTATGAAAATACTGCTTATATCTCCATATATTTTTTTTATTGACCCAAGTTTTCGTACCCTGTGGCAATATCATTCAAAAAAGTATACGTAGATTTTTAACTCTCTACTCTCATTTTTTTATGCATATAAAAAAAAATGTAAAAAAATAACTTCTATTGTTTTATTCTCATATTAAATTAAGCTTATCAATCGTAAGGGCGGAAAAAGGAAAGCTTTTTATTATTATTTTTGCTATTTTTTTAATCCTTTTGCATTCCAGGTTGTACTTTAAGCTTATTTTAAGAAAACATAATGATACAAAAGATACTAAAGACCCATTTTTTCAAGTTTTTACTAAGTAAATTTGTTCTTAACAATGACATCAATAGATAATTTGAAACTTTCATTGTTGGAAGAAATAATGACGTTTTCCTCTATAGCTAAAAATATAGGATAAAAATCATCTATCATTACTAATGTAAAACCAGAAAAAGACTGTTTTACAACTGAGATTTTCGCATCTACATTTTGAACGATGTTAATGTAAATATATATTTTTTTAATTGTTTAGTAATATTTTAGTTTGAACGAAAAATCAAATTTTCACTACACACAGAGAGAGAGAGAGAGAGAGAGAGAGAGAGAGAAGAGAGAGAGAGAGAGAGAGAGAGAGAGAGAGAGAGAGAGAGAGAGAGAGAGAGAGAGAGAGAGAGAGAGAGAGAGAGAATAAGGGGAATAATAAATTAGATTGCTGATTTTTTTCTGTGTCATATAAGCTGCAGATGTGCCAAAATTGCCACGTTGGATACGGATATAGAAATTTTAATGTTCTTGGTATTTTATATAATTTACTAATTATTTATTAACATACATTATATAGTTAAAATTTTGACTAAGGTTGTACTTTGAGAGCATGTCATGTTCAAACATCTTCAGTTTTGAGGTTTTTCGTGCGGTGAGCACATTTTGCTTCGCTTAACACAAATCTTAATATACTATCTCTTTCTTCTCTCTTTTTACTTTTATTTTCTATGTGTGTCTTTTCTGCTTTTTTGAACATCAACAAAAACTTATACATTAATATATATATTTCAACTTTACTTTTAGATATAGCGTTTTTTTAATGAATATGAGACACCTATATATATAATATATACCTTTTCAAAACTGAAACAACCAGAAACATTATTATGAAAAGTAGTTTGTATTCTATAAAAAAAATCATTTTAGTGTTATGCAAACTGTATTTGTATAATGATTAACATTCGATTTAACATTTAATTGTGAAGTATAGGTGAGGAAAAAAAAAGCTTTAAAATATTTAGTACAATTATTAGTTATTAGTAATTAAAATAATAAACAGAAATTCCGTTATACGAATAGTTTTATATTATGACAATAATGGGAACTCAAATGCATTATATTTAAAAATCTGTAACTCTCCCTACTTTAAAGCGATATATATCATGAAATATCGTGTGCTTTTTAATGATTAAATACAAAATGAGATCTCCTACAAAACCAATGACAATTTTTACCAGAATGTAAATGCGGCTCCACAAGAAGGCGTGAAAAATAAACATATATACATATAGTCTGCTATTTGCGTGATAATTCCGGTTTCTGACGTCAGAAATAGTAAAAAATTAGTACATATATAATTTTTCGGGTTGCTTAAACAGAAATTTTCTGATCACTGCTACGGAGCTGCAAAACTAATGTTATTTATGTAAGTCCCATCAAGTATTGTGTGATAGAAATGCTTATGTTTTCTTATGGTCTATGAATTTAAGGCATCAAAAAGCTTACAATTCTTGTAATACAAATAAAATACTAATGTTACATCTGCAAATAATTTTAAAAGGAACAACGGTCCATTTCAAAATAGTATAAATATTATGTTCTTCACTTTTGGGACGTCAAAACTATTTCATCCAAAAATTAAAACCATTCTTTGCTAATTATTTTGGATATTTGGCTTTTTTCCAATTGCAATATCAAAAATCTTGGCAGGAGATTGAACAAAGTAACCTTCGTTAAAAATAATAATATCAACTTCTTGTAAGAATTTATAAGTGTTTAACGAATGTTCAAAATCTTACTCTTTATATAATATAATAATAATAATAATAATAATAAAACTCATTAGGGTAAAAGTTTTGATTTGGGTTAAGCTTTTGAAAGGTTAGAAAATACTTTAGAAGAAGCTAAAAACGTGGGAAAGTTTTTTTTTTTTTTTTTAACCCTTTTTCTTATCCCCCCTTTTTTGAGGCGAAGTTGACTATTAAAAAAATAATAAATAAGTAGTTTCCCCCCCCCTTTTTTTTTCTTTAATGGTATGATTTTAAGTCAATTACCCTACGCTACGATAACTGAAACCTGAAATGTCTTTTATTTTGAAATCGACATATAGATATTATATTAGTATACTTCTCTTTAAATAACAAATGTAAGCAATAATTGGTATTTAATTCCTTTAGTATATTAATTATAAAATAATAAAACATTATCATAACATGTTTACAAAATATTTATTATAATTTACTGAGGCGTGCATCTTAAATTTACATATCCTATGTGGTATATTATGTTGTTTTTCGAGAATATAATTTTGTGTATTTAATTTAGTGTGCTAATGAGATTTTATTTTATTTCAACTCTCTCTCTCTCTCTCATTATTATATATATATATATATATATATATATATATATATATATATATATATATATATATATATATATATATATATATATATATATATATATATATATAAAACCAAAAACAAAATAGAAAATAGAAAACAAATAACCAGTAGAAAAACAGTGGAAAATAAAACAAAAAAATAAGTGTAATATTCTCTCTCTCTCTCTCTCTTAAAACTAAAATATTCACGCGCTTTGATATTTTTTCATATTTGATGCTCATTAACAATTCACCTACTATTATCAATAGTATAAAAAGTTGTTTTATACATTACTATATCACTGGTGATATTTTAGCTTCCGAAATAAATCAATATAAAGCGTACATAGACAAAATTAGAAAGAAAAAAGTGCTAGCCAGTGATTACAGCAACCTTTATTCATATCCACATAATTTATTCCATACCGAATTGTAATTATTATGCAGCACATAATTAGACATGATAATTAATTCATATTCCAATACAGTAACAGTTGTTTTATTTGACATAAATGCAGCATGAGTTACGGATTTTGTTCCCGCGTAAGGAAAAAATGCACATATTGAGAAGGAAAAAAAACTTTTTTTTTTACATTTAAATTTTGAAATCTTGCATGATTTTTGTTGAAATCAGTTTTTACTTATAAAAATATAAACATGAAAACTTACGCACAGTTATAGAGGTGGTTTAAGGTGATAATCAGTGATAAATACACATAATTTTGAAGGGACGATTCCCTATCCAATAAAGTTAAGCAGTGGGGGGGGGGGGGGTCGTTTTTATTCCCCCTTAATAGCTTCTAATAAGTTGACTTTAAAATTACACATTATAAATCTGTTGGTAATTACTGTAATTAGCTTTTGAAGACTTTTAAATTGCAAACCAAGGAATTTCTTAGTATAATTTTTGAAACCATGACGATTATTTAACGATAGCATAGCCAAGGATGGCAAAAATCAGACAAATATATAATTTATTTATAAATATAGATACAATATGTAAAAAAAAATTGTGACAAACAAAATTATTATTTATTCAACTGTTCCTGTGTCATCACGGATCATATTAAAAAAGTGCTATATTAATATTATATTCTAGTATTTTAAGGAATATACTTCAAATAAATAACTTAACTGACAAAAAAAAATATATAAATATAAATATTTTAAAAACATGCGATATATTTTTTTTCTGCAACATACGTCACTGCTATATTTTGTTTGGTTTGAAACGTTATTAGTAGCTTGTTTTTGAATAATTAACAACCATCACTTTTGTAATCTCGAGTTTTAAAGCAACAATCCCATAACATAAAGCTACAGTGAGTGAGTAAACCGATGAATAAATAAACAAACAATGTTATAGCATTGACATTTTTGTTTTGAATTTAGAATTATATACATAAAAAAAAAGAATATATATTGTTGTTTTGTTATTGTCTGTACACTGGGAAAAAATAAAACATTAGTAATGTAATGACAACTTAAACGTTTTTTTTTTTTTTTTTTTTTTTTTTTTTTTTTTTTTTTTCGAGGGGAAATGGTAACATTAAAAAATGTGTTAAGAAAATTTTCCTAATTGGTATATGTATGACTAGTGAAGGAATTTGACTCATGGCTCTATGTTTCTCACCGAGCGCATGTTAGAACCACTGCTGGGTGTGTACGTGTCTACGTGAAGTGTCAGAGTACAATAAATTCCACTTGCATTTCATAAAGACGCACAGCTTTCGGGAGGTGCATAACTAATGTAATTGCACTATCCAGACTGCCTAGACGTTTCAATGGTTTCTTTGAACTGTAATGGTGAATGACGTACTGTGTATTTCCCCGGGCTGTGCATGTGTGGCTAACACGTGTGCAATTTCCATTGTAAACGTCGATAAGCCAATGACATGAAGGGATTATTGTTAAAGGTGTTGCACAAAAACACAAAATGAAAAAAAAAAAAAGTAATTGAACATTATCACGATTTGTGACGTAACCTCACGTATGAGTCCATGTTTTTAGATTCTTTAAGGTATAAAAATTTACCTACAAAATTCCGAAATACAACAATTTACCTATCGTGAGTCCAACCAAAAGACAGCCTCATACATTTTGAATCTGTATTTTTGGATTCTTTTACTTAAAAATTTGCCTATAAAAATCTTAAAAACCACAATTTACGTACCGTTAGTTGGTTTAGTATTTTATTCCTATTATTTGTAACTTCAGGCTATTTACTCTAAAAACTTATTCACACTATATGAAATAGAACTATGTGGACATAACAAATTTTTGCTTTACCAAATTTTTTATGAAATATTTTGGTGATGATTAATTTTTATGTCAATATCAGTGATGGTATTCTCATTATAAAATTTTCATCATAGTTTAAATACCACTATTTTTATTTTATTTAAAAACAAACACTTGATTGTGAAGCAAAAAACCTACCTTGCAGGCGCAACCACCATTTTTATACTAAATCTGGTTTCAGCTCATTTAAAATTCAATCATTTAAAAATAATTTTATTGACAGGTTATACATGGTAGCATATTGCTTTCGTACAATATAGCCACATTATTAATTCAAACGATTTATTACAAATGATATATGGTAAAAAAAAAAATTGATAAAAAAAATTTAATCATATACATTTAATGCAAGTTTAACGTAAAAGCAAAAAAAAAAAAAAAAAAAAAAAAAAAGTACCAAAAGAAAATATTTAGGTTGAAAATTTAGGGGGTCTTACAGATTCAAACATTCTTCATAGCTATAAGCAAGGTCGTTGATATAAGACATTTTATCGGAAATTTCAACCAACATAAAGTTTTAAAATGTTATGAAAATAACTTAATATGGACAACCTTAACAGAAACAACTATTATACTATTACATATTTATAATGGTAAGTAATCGGCAATGAAAATTTCTTAAAGAAATAGAACACATTGAACAAAAAACATGTATAATACCCTAACATACCTAAATATCAACGTTAATTTGACCGGAATCGTTGATTTCTAATTTATTTTCCATTCACAAAATGTCAACTGCAGGTTTATGACGTCACAGCTCGTTAGTTACTGCGCGCTAGAAATCAATGACTCCGGCCAAATCAACGTTGATATTTAGGTATGTTAGGATACTAGACATGTTTTTTGTTCAAGTTTTTCTATACCATTAAAATATTTCTCAAGCTTAAAAAAATACAATAGTATGTCTAGTATCCCTCATTAAATATTTGCAGCCTTGGTGCAGCAATTTTCTCAAATAGTCGCTAAAAAAAAAAAGAAAAAAAATCTCACAATTAGACCCTATAAGCTTTTATTGAGCACCTCGCCCCCAATAATATTTCCACTTCCTAATTATAACCCTACTCTTAAATATTACGATAATATACAGGTACAAAATACATAATATATATTTACTATATATTTTCAAGTTCATTGGTTCCTTAATTAATATAGTATGCAATTATAAATATGGTCAGTTTGACCTCACTTGACCTTGTGTGTTTTATGTTTATTAACCAAATCATTATTATTTCCATGGTGTTAACACTCTTGGATAAATTTTGACCAATATCTTCCTTGATATTTTCATACATTGCGGTTAAAGAATCATACCCCTCTGTTTTATTGATGAGTATTATATAGAATTTCATACGTATACTGTTTACTTTTAAATATGGTAAAACTTCCTTTATTTTAGGTTATATCTATACCAAGAATACGAACACTATAACTGACTGCAGAAAAATAGCATTATTTCAGATATTACTAAAAACTTTATAACAGTTGCATTTTTCTTTATAAATAAAACATTTTATTATTATTATTTTATTGAAACAGGAAACTCTGCAAGAAAAAGTTTTTTTCTTGCAATTTACTCCATCCGTTACTTTTAAAGCACATAAAAAAAAAGACAGTAAATATTATTTTTATTATTATGAGATTAAAATTATATCATATTTCCCTAGCTTGTTTATAACCTTCACCTATATATACTATAATATCTTCTAATTTCATAGAAAATTCATATTATATACAACATAATTTTTTTAAAAGAAGAGCAAAAGTATAAAATATAAAAGGTATTATATTATGTATGATAATATTTGTTATACAATTGTTGGTATTATTTATAAATAAGTTAAATATGATGATACTTATGTAGACTGTGTAGTTTTGTAAAAGAAGATCCTACTTTTTTTTTCTTAGTTGTAGTATAGGCTTTCCACTACTGTAGCGCTTTTGTAAAATGTAAACACAAGCTCACTGGTAGCTTATAGTTACGTAGCCTCAACAATTTATTATTCATGGCCTGTTAGTCTATGCTAGTTCAGTGCCTTGCTGTGTTTTACAGAGAGATAGAGAAATAGGCGTGTTTTTATCTTGTATCAAAAGTCTAAGAACAATGTTAAGGCGAAAAAGAAAAAAAAAAAAAAAACTTTATTTTATTTCTTACTCTCTTCCAAAATTCAAGTAAATACACAACCTTAATAAGAAAAGAGATTTGTTTTGTTTTCAAAATGTTAACTTTTTCTTACTGTATATTATACTCTTAAAAAAAATATTGAATTGGATTTTCTTACGTGACAAGTTCAACTTTTTAATCAAGAAAAACATTTATCTGATAATATGTGATGTCTTTCAATCTTTCTTCCTTTCCTTTATCATTAAGTTAAGCTGTTAAATTAATTATGGATTTATTTATTTTTATCTTTTCTAGTAATAAATGTTTTTGCTTTCCTTTAGAATTGATTAATTTGTTAATTTCTCTCTCTCTCTCTCTCTCTCTCTCTCTCTCTCTCTCTCTCTCTCTCTATTGCCGTCTTTGTAACTGAAAGCTAATTTTGCTAATTTTATTTGTTCACTAAAATTTAATTTTAATAATAATTATTTATTTATTTATCAAAATTATATACCATTAATATTAATCCATTAATATGCAGGTGAATATAAAACGTATTTTAATTTAAAAATAACAATTGTTAAAGCCGACTCTCATTGCACTGAACTGATCAATGGTGATACCCTTGCATTCGTGTTCAGTTTACGTAAAATAAAAATAATATATTAAATGTTGTAATTTTTTTATGAAAAAAAAAAAAAAAAAAAAAAAAAAAAGTTTGAGTTTTTGGAAGACTTGAAATGGTTTACCACTTCTTAGAACCTGTGTTGAAGTGGTGTCAACAAATACGGATTGTAAGATTATAAAAAAAATATCCATTATACGATTTGTATCCAGATTACGATCCGGATAAATTTGATCCGTTTTAGTTTTATATTAGAGGCATTTCAATAAAAGGGGCAACTACAAACCGGATGCAATTATATTTTTAAAGCTCCCCCCCCTCGCTATAGATAACCAAACTTTTTATTAATAATTATATATTTTTTAGATTTTTTTATTCTATTTGGTTGATTCATTTCCTATCCAAAAAATGAAAATCTAGATAAAACTTTATTCTTAAAATCCGAATTACTTGATCCGGATAAGTTATTATCCAGATTTTGACATTACACTGTGTACAAACATGGTCATGTTTGAATGCTTTAGAACTCGCATATAAAATTTATTTGTGGAATAATATATTATAAAGTTTTCAGCAAAAATATTCTAAATTTTAATATTATTACCCTGCTTTTTAACTAAAACTATATTCCTAAATACAAACGAAATATTAAAAAATAAATATACATTTAACATACAATTAAATTTATGTACTTTGTCATTAACAACTATATAGCCATACTTTAATCATTATTATATGAATATTTATTTAAAATTCAAAATATAACAACAATTAACATATTAACCAAAGCGTGATACAAAACATAATAACTTCAAAATTGTGACGCATATTATTTCATATGTTATACAATATATTATAGATGTTATAATACATTTTCAACATTTTAAATTTGATATGTTTTGGTGAAAATTTTCTTTGTTTAAAAGTGTCATTATATACAGTATTCTAACTATATTATAAAATATTCTATACAATACTAAAAACCTATTATTATAACTTTAATAACCTCAATCCATTTATCGTATTTATAGAAGTAAAAAGTTGTATAAAATTTTAACATTATAAAGTTTTCTCATTTACATATATACTTCATCGTTTTTATATTACTCTAAACCTGATTATTTTGGTCTATAGTTTACATATGAATTAAAATTATTATCTACTGCGTATGTAAATTCAGAATATTTTAAATATTTATAAAATATAGTAGTATTAAAAGTTTAGGAACTATGAATGGAGTTATTATGTATTTACTTATTTATACTGTTAATTAAATATATTTTGTTATAAATTTTTTGAATGAAGTCTTACCATAGTTCATTCTAGCTCGTTCTATAAACTACACACAAATATTGAGCCAGCTTTGAAAATTTTCCTTTGTTAAAAACATATGATCATGACGTCGTTACCTGTTTACTATTATACGTTTACACATTATGGTTTATCATTGTTATTTCTTCGTTTAGAACTTTGGGCCTGTTAAAAATGAAAGAAACTTCACCAAATAAAAGTTCCATGCCAAACATGCGACTCATTTTTACTAGCTCATAAAACAAGATCAACCAAGGAATATCTTTTATTTTGTTGGTCAGCCAATCACTGTAAATGAGATTCACTAAACTTTACAGAACAAAATCTAGTAAACTACAAACAAATATTGAGCCATTTTCGACATTTTTCCTTTGTTAAGAACACCTGATCATGACGTCATTATCTGTTTACTAACATTTATATTATGTATGGTTGATCATTGTTATTTCTTCGTTTTGAACTTTAAAACTGTTAGGTAAAAAAGAAACTTCAAAGAAAAAAGAAAAAAAAAGGTCCATGCTCAATATGCGACTTACTTATATCGGCTCAAATAACAAGATCAACCAATGAAAGTGTCTTATTTTTTTGGGCAGCCAATGCATTGTTAATGAGCCTCACTATACTTTACAGAACAAACTCATGAAACATTTCGATTTAATGTTCAGAAAGTTTTTCCTCTCTCTCTCTCTCTCTCTCTCTCTCTCTCTCTCTCTCTCTCTCTCTCTCTCTCTCTTTCTTTCTCTCTCTCCTCCCTCTCCTTCCTTACTCTTTAAAGAATTTTATAATATTTATAGACAGCTATTGTATACCAAACAAACACATCACAACAAAACTAATTTCAAACAAACTAATAATGAAACATTTAAATTCAATAAAATTTTATAATAACGAAAACCTTAATAAAAAATATATTTTCAAACCTTAAAAGTACTGTTTCATAATAATTATCAAGCTTAGAAAGTATTTAAATATTTTACACTAAATTATATTTCATTCCAGCATAGTGAGAATGAGTATAATAAGTAATAAATTATGCGTCAAAATCAATATTATTTAATTTTTAGGGAATTATTTCTTGTAAAACCTATTGTAATAATAATCTTATGTTGAAAAACGTTATAACTAATGGTAACGGCAATTAATATTTTATAATAAATGCAGCATTTCTTCATTTAATAAGGTTACATTTGAATATTTCCTGTTGGTTTGAAACAATATAGGAAATTCACAGTTTTTTTCCTTTTCATTTCTACTTTGTTTGTTGAAGAACTGTACCTTTGCTAATGAAACAATATTTGGCATGTAAAATATGTTACTTTTTTTTTTTTTTTTTTTTTTTTTTTTTTAAGGGAGTAGGGGACCGACGTCGGCCATTAGACTCAACCTTTTCTCGTCAAAACAATCTAAAATTTTACACAGTAATAATTCAGCTTGAGACGATTTTAAATATATAAAATTTTAGGGGGCTCACCGTGCAAATTAATCTCATATAGTTTTTTGAAATTTTAAGCCTATAAGGCCCAATGTTAATTTCAATAATTTTTTTCTTTTTTTTTTATTTCGGGACGGTCAAACATCATGAAAATTTTATCACTGCTAGGTGTGACCCTTAGCTACACAATAACATCAAATTTAGACCTAAAACACTTCTAGTTTTTTTATGTAAGGTCAGTACCCTACTCCCTTAATGTAATGTTTAACTTTTATAAAATATTTCTTTTAATGGTGGTAGTCATTATCACATACGATATACGATGAACATGAATAGGAAAAACATGTAAAGCCATGTAAACACTGAGGTATAAAATTATAAACTTTTGCCTTCCATGTATTTAAATAACAATAATGGACAATTAAAGATACCACATGAATTCATTTTATTACCAATTAGGGTAAAATTTTGTATCACAACATGCAGATTTTTTTTGTCATATATATATAATAAATAATTATATTATCGCTCTAATTAAAGTATAAAACCGGAACCTCAATTTAAAGCATTATTTTACTATGTAGTTCCGGTAATGGTAGATTTCAATCTTTTACCAAAGCAAGTATAGACATAAAATGTATTCAAAATATATTTATAAATATCATACACTAAAAACCCAGGTGTTAGTAAAGCTATAAAAATAAAGAGAATAGCTTATAAAATCCCTATGTATTAACGTAATATTAGTTGTATTTATCAAAGTGATTAAACCGAGTTAAATGTACAGTTAATATGGACACTAATTAGTAAAGGAAAGAGAGGGAAGGGACTAAACACCTGAGCATTTTACCTAAGTAAATTTATCACTGTTTTGGGAGAAATACACGGAGATTGTTAATTATTATTTTTTTATTATTATTTATATGATAATACACTCATTAATATTTGTAATTTGTAACAAAATGTTTTTTCATTAAAATTGGTGTACAAAAGAGTTATATTCATATGAAAATAAAATAAAGGTATCTGCCATGGTTATTTTATTAGTTACCGTATCACAAAAAAAAAAAAAAAAAAAAAAAAAAAAAAAAAAAAAAAAAAAAAAAAAAAAAGCAAAGAATATTTAAAAAAAAATATTAGTATGTACTATGTACACATGACGATTGGGAATATATATTTAAACATTTAAAAACTTACACTAAATTTACAATGTTATTAATATGCGAAAAACACGCGCTAATTTGAATGACAAAATATATTTTCATAATACTGTGTAAATTGTCACGTAATTCATAAAAAAACACAGTTACTATATTAATTTTAAATCAGGTAAAAATATTTCAATAACATTTTAGTACTGAGCTATAATTAAACTTACTAATTGTTACTAAATATTATTATTTTTCATTATAAATACAAGGGAAAATGATAACAAAGTAATACTGACAAAAACAAAATGTTACATGTTATTTCTATGCATGGAAAAAAATTATCAATAAATGGCTTGACTTGGACTTGATGGCTTGATTGGTGTAGAATGATATGGCAAGCAAGGAAACAAATAATAATAGAAAAGTCTGTTTAATTATTATACTAAAAGAAAAAAATTACGTGATAGATGATGATTCTTGATGGCTGTTTTTTTTTAGTATAGCTGAACTTCATTTTAAACATTTTCAAAACGTATATATTATAATGTGTTTATAGCACTAAAAATAAGCATAAAATGCTTACAAACATAAAATATAAATTGTCTTCATTATGTTTTAATTATAAATCCTATTATACAAATGAAGAAGAAAAAAAACTGTACAGAAGTATATTATTCTAATTTAAAAGTGCAATTAAATTAGTTCTCTCAAAGTATAAATAAATCGCTTCTTAATAGAGTCTAATTTTTCTTAGTCAATATCAGAAACTTATTAATCTAATTTTTTACTCTCTCTCTCTCTTCATCTTTAACTCTTTTTCTAATGTTGACTTAAGTCAAAATTTTAATCATAAATTCAAAGAATCTTTTTAAAATTGTAAATATACAGTTTGTTTAAATAGCTTAAAGGCAAAAAACCTTTTTAAATATAATATACAGTAAGTAAAAGAAAAAAAAATTAATTTAAGAGCATTTAAATCTACGTATCAAAATTAATAAGATATTTATATAATATAAAATCGTGTTTAAATGATAGTTGATAAATTTTAAAGATGTACTTTAAATAATATACAAAGTGTAGGACTATATTTAAATTTTTGAAGTAATGCATTCAAATTCATACCTATTTATTATACTACCATTCCAATGCATATTTATTATGAATGTGTTAAATTTTTTGTGAAAATTTCCAAATATATTGAATACAATATGCAGTGCACACTACTCACATTATACCCGCAATGCCAATGATTTTTATATTACAAAGCAGAGGCTCTTTTTAAGTCAGAAGGGACCAGAATACTCTATTTCCCTTATTTATAATGCACTACCTGCTAGCATAAAGAACAATATATAATGTATATATATATATATATATATATATATATATATATATATATATATATATATATATATATATATATATATATATATAAAATTTAACTAATTTAAAAATAAAAGTGAAAGCATATTTATTAGAAAAAAATGTTTTAACATTTTTAATGAATTTTTATACTACAAATTAACCAATTTATTGTTATGTATGTTTGTAATAATGGAATGATCAACACTGTAAAAGTCATGGAACTTAATAAAACTTTCAATCATTTATTGTAGCTGCATTATTAAGACATTTTCTTTTGGCAATTAAAATTTAATTTAAATAACAAACATTATGAAGTAGAAAGTTTTATAATTTCTTACTATAAAAGAAATCAATGAAACTTACATGTCTTCCTATCTGCTTTTATTTTTCAATTACTGTATTATATTATATATCAATGCCTCCGCGTCAAAAGCGAGCATCTACACTTTCCAGATTTCCGACGAAACGACTATCTACACTTTCCGCCGCCGAGCATCTGCAATGTTAAGCTTATGGCCGCTAGTCGGGTTACAGGTGCTCGGAAAGTGTAGATAGTCGTTTTGTCGGAAATCTGGAAAGTGTAGATGCTCGCTTTTGACGCAGAGGCTTCTTTATATATATATATATATATATATATATATATATATATATATATATATATATATATATATATATATATATATATATATATATATATATATATATATATATATATATATAAATAATATATATAATTTTTTTCGTATTAAACCTCAAGTTATTGTCTATAAGTAAAATGAGTTAACTTTATAGAAAATTTAGGTAATGTCTACAAGACCGACCACGTTGCACTGTAATATACTATAATACTGAACACATGAGATTAAATATTTAATATAATACATAAAGGTAGTATATAAGTAGTGTCCTTTTTGTAACTTTTGCCATTTTCTTTGCAATTTTTAAATTGTATTTTCTTTTACAAAGATCTTTATATATTTAGTAAAATAAAGAGGTTGAGGGTCAAAATAAATTAATGTGGTAAAGATATATTTTGTACCTTTTTCACAGTATTTAAAATTAATATTTATACTCTACATCATTCATAAATGTGATTTAATTTTCCAAGTAAAAGTTTTGAAATTTAATTACTTACAAAAGAGCGGGCTTACTTGAATATGATACTTTACATATGGTGATTTAAATTTAACTTTATAAAAGTGTTATTTCAGCTTCAAAGTTTTTCTTTTTTAAGGGAGGGAGAGAGAGAGAGAGAGAGAGAGAGAGAGAGAGAGAGAGAGAGAGAGAGAGAGAGAGAGAGAGAGAGAGAGAGAGAGAGAGAGAGAGAGAGAGAGAGAGAGAGAGAAGACTACTGGTCATTGATAAGCAAGCAATCTCTCTCTACTAAAAGTTAAAACAGAAAAGTTTGTTGTGCTTTTTGGGTGCATAAATTTTACCAGTGGTCAATGTAATCTTGTTTAAAAGTGTTCAACTTTATTTACCAACACCATTCGTACACAAACTTAAATCTTTACTTTTTATGTTACAGTCACCTTATTTTTTCTTAAGGTCTTTTGCAAGATAGATAGAGATGAGAGTAGAGAGAGAGAGCAAGAAAGGCGATTTATATCACGTCTAATAAGAATCTAAAAACAACTCTCATAAATTATATATGAATTCAATGATAAATTCAGTTTTTTTCTTAATTTTATTTAATTGATAACTCTGTCTGCTAATTGAAAGAAATAAAAGCGCTGTAAAAACATTTAAGTGATAAAGTGCGTATCTCTCTCTCTCTCTCTCTCTCTCGCTCTCTCTTTCAATTGTCCAATTCACTCTAACATATATCAACTTATAAAATTCAAGCATAAAAAATCAAGACAAATAAAATAATAAAATGAATAGCAGTTATATTTTTGCTAACGATTTATATATATATATATATATATATATATATATATATATATATATATATATATATATATATATATATATATATATATATATATATATATATTTTCAGAGCTATATTATTTATAATTCAAAAAGCTCGCACCAGACCCCCTTCCGGATTGCTCTGAATTTTTTTTAATGCATTTAGTATGCAACTGTAAGCATCGTGACCGATTGTGATCATCCTCGAATAAAAACTCTAATTTTGGTAGAGTTAAAACCAAAATGGGTAATTTTAACATTTTTAGTTGTTTTTTCTATTGTAACATACGAGTTACGGGTGCAGTAGTGATAAGTCATTTATTTCCACACAAAGTTTCAATGAAGTCATAAAAAGATTATTACATCACAATGAAAATTTTCAAATTTTACGCGTTGAAAAATAAAGAAAAAAATTAACATCGCATTCATAAATCCGATGATCAATCTCCCCTTTTTTTCAATCGTTTTGTGTAGGTAATTTGCCAATATTTTACTACAAAATATAATCTTGACATGAAAGGTCAATTTTTTTTATGATTCAATGCAAAAGCGTGAAAACCAAACTACTTTCATTCATGACTGCCCGATTCAATTCATAATGACTTTCATTCATAATAGCCAACCGATGTTATAATGTGTGTGTGTATGTATATATATATATATATATATATATATATATTATATCGCTAACTTCTGGTAACCTGTTAAATTAAGGTTAAGCCCTCCCTTCAATAAAGTTAAAGGAGTTAGCATTGATAATGTTAATTATAAGTATTTTGTGTGTATTGCATATACAACATGTATGTACAGGAACTTTTTCCATGAATAAAAGTATACGTTTTTATATCTGCTTAATTAAATATAAATTTGAGCGGTCTACTTTTATTTAAAAAAATAAAATAAACTGTACAATATATAAAACAAAATATTGGTAATATAATTTTAAATAATGAATGATTTTTTTATAAGCGTAATAATTTATCTTAATTGGCTATTTTGTGTTTTACAACATTATTTTTGTGAAAGTTCATTAACTTTTAATATATTTTTTTTATTATCATTATTATTATTTTTAATACTTATATACAATATATATATATACACACACAATGTTTCAAAAGCTATTTGTTTAATTGTTTATAAAATTTGCCAATTATTTCTGGTAAATTTCCGGTTCACGAGGCTAACTTTGTAAGTGCTAAAAATTAATGAAACGTTCAACGCTTTTATATACAAAATAAACATTTTGGATGAATTTTGTTGTATTTTTTCCTATCTCTTTTATCTAAAGTTTTGATGTTTAAAAAAAATCGTTTGAAAAATGTTTCGTTGTGATTTTTTTCTTCTTACCTTTGAAGCTATTTTCCTGATCAAAAAGTACAAAAAGAAAAAAAAAGTCTTAACATCAAAATTCCGTAAAGAAAATGATTTTTATTTCTTTGCTATTTTTAGTTTCATAAGTTTATTTCTTAAAAAAAAAAAAAAAAACTTTACAAATTACAATTGTATTTGGGTACTTAAATCCTATGTTCATAATAAATAAGAATTAAAATGATATATTTTATTGCAAAGCTTCTTCTTCTAAAATTAAATAATGCATATTTTTCAGTACCAGATATTAGTATTTGAGTAGAGTTGAGTTGAGTCGCTTGGCGAGAACACACGTATTTTCGTTTTGCTCTTGGCTCAAACTATTTTATGGTCTAAGCGCTAGCTGCGTTTTATGTTGTTTTTTTTTTCTCTCTTTTTGTGTGTTTTTTTTTCTTTGTGATATTGGTTCTCTCAATTAAAACTTGATTGTATTACCCATCACCCCCAAAATGGGGCGTGTTAGGGTTAATACCATTGAACTCGACTTCTCGAAATGTGGAAGATCAAGACCTAATCCTGCCGTGTTGCACGTGTGGATTATTGATGAAGTGAAAATTCCACTGGGCGATATGGAAGGTATTCAATTAGATCCGGAAAGACAGGTAACTTATATTAAGTTTTTAAATGAAGAAAAATATAATAATGCAGTAAGAAAATTCTGTGGTGAACATGACTTCACTGACCCGTCGGGTAAAAAATGGATTATTCCTATTCGTGAAGTAGAGGAAGTTACGGTAGTAAGAGTTAGGAACATTCCTTTCGAGGTTCCGATGGAGAATACTGAAAGAAGGTTAAAACAATATGGGAAAGTTTTTTCCAGTGAATTTGAGGTATGGGGGAGGGATTTCAAAGCACCAATTAAAAATGGTGTTCGTATATTTAAAATGCAACTTGAAAAACCAATACCTTCGTACCTAAAATATGAAATAGAATCGTCTGATAATAGAGAAATTCGTGAGGCACAAGTTGTGTATCATGGACAACAACAGACATGTAGAATATGCGGAGACGGTCAACATTTTGCTAAAAACTGTATAAGAAGAGGAGGAGGCAGAGCGACTGCACAAATAGCTGCATACAACAAGATGTTTCCTAGACCTGCATGGCAAGGTCATTTAAATACGCAACCGGTATCAGTGCAGCAAACTCCACCTCCTCCTCCTCCTCCTTCCTCACAACACATCCAAACACCAACATTCAAACCAACCACAACAAAACAAGCAGAAAATATAGAAATTGAACAAAAATGTTTAGAATTTGAAAAAAATGATGTAGAGGCAGAAGACAAAAATGAAAAAGAGCAAAATAATGAAAATAACAAAATACATGATGATTCAATGGAAATATTAATGAATGAAAATATGGAACAAGAACAAAAGAATGAGAAAAAGAGAGAGAGAGAGGAATTGGATAAAGATTGTGAAAAAGATAAATCCTTGAAAACTATGTCTGGCAGGCGAATACAAACGACCGTAAGCAATGATGAATCAGGTGGCGAGATTAGAGATAGTAATGTGAAACAAAAATTAATTTTTGAAAATAGACCAAGACACAATAGCGCATCAAGTACATGCAGTGTAGGATCAGATAAAGAAGACAAGCCTGTTGAAGCTGTAACTAAAAAAAATATTACAAAGAAAACACTGAATAAAAATGAGAGACCAATATTTAACTAATTGAAAATTGTAATTCAGATATATATACATTTGATATAAATAAATTAACAATAAATAGTTCCAAGTAACACATAATTAAGTATAACAATTATTGATAATAAATAATAAAATTATAAAAATCTTACATAAATATGAAATCCCACATGTGTTTTGTGTATGTTTTTATATATCTAGGCACGTATGTATGTATGTATGTATGTATGTATGTATGTATGTATGTATGTATGTATGTATGTATGTATGTATGTATGTATGTATGTATGTATGTATGTATGTATGTATGTATGTATGTATGTATGTATGTATGTATGTATGTATGTATGTATGTATGTATGTATGTATGTATGTATGTATGTATGTATGTATGTATGTATGTATGTATGTATGTATGTATGTATGTATGTATGTATGTATGTATGTATGTATGTATGTATGTATGTATGTATGTATGTATGTATGTATGTATGTATGTATGTATGTATGTATGTATGTATGTATGTATGTATGTATGTATGTATGTATGTATGTATGTATGTATGTATGTATGTATGTATGTATGTATGTATGTATGTATGTATGTATGTATGTATGTATGTATGTATGTATGTATGTATGTATGTATGTATGTATGTATGTATGTATGTATGTATGTATGTATGTATGTATGTATGTATGTATGTATGTATGTATGTATGTATGTATGTATGTATGTATGTATGTATGTATGTATGTATGTATGTATGTATGTATGTATGTATGTATGTATGTATGTATGTATGTATGTATGTATGTATGTATGTATGTATGTATGTATGTATGTATGTATGTATGTATGTATGTATGTATGTATGTATGTATGTATGTATGTATGTATGTATGTATGTATGTATGTATGTATGTATGTATGTATGTATGTATGTATGTATGTATGTATGTATGTATGTATGTATGTATGTATGTATGTATGTATGTATGTATGTATGTATGTATGTATGTATGTATGTATGTATGTATGTATGTATGTATGTATGTATGTATGTATGTATGTATGTATGTATGTATGTATGTATGTATGTATGTATGTATGTATGTATGTATGTATGTATGTATGTATGTATGTATGTATGTATGTATGTATGTATGTATGTATGTATGTATGTATGTATGTATGTATGTATGTATGTATGTATGTATGTATGTATGTATGTATGTATGTATGTATGTATGTATGTATGTATGTATGTATGTATGTATGTATGTATGTATGTATGTATGTATGTATGTATGTATGTATGTATGTATGTATGTATGTATGTATGTATGTATGTATGTATGTATGTATGTATGTATGTATGTATGTATGTATGTATGTATGTATGTATGTATGTATGTATGTATGTATGTATGTATGTATGTATGTATGTATGTATGTATGTATGTATGTATGTATGTATGTATGTATGTATGTATGTATGTATGTATGTATGTATGTATGTATGTATGTATGTATGTATGTATGTATGTATGTATGTATGTATGTATGTATGTATGTATGTATGTATGTATGTATGTATGTATGTATGTATGTATGTATGTATGTATGTATGTATGTATGTATGTATGTATGTATGTATGTATGTATGTATGTATGTATGTATGTATGTATGTATGTATGTATGTATGTATGTATGTATGTATGTATGTATGTATGTATGTATGTATGTATGTATGTATGTATGTATGTATGTATGTATGTATGTATGTATGTATGTATGTATGTATGTATGTATGTATGTATGTATGTATGTATGTATGTATGTATGTATGTATGTATGTATGTATGTATGTATGTATGTATGTATGTATGTATGTATGTATGTATGTATGTATGTATGTATGTATGTATGTATGTATGTATGTATGTATGTATGTATGTATGTATGTATGTATGTATGTATGTATGTATGTATGTATGTATGTATGTATGTATGTATGTATGTATGTATGTATGTATGTATGTATGTATGTATGTATGTATGTATGTATGTATGTATGTATGTATGTATGTATGTATGTATGTATGTATGTATGTATGTATGTATGTATGTATGTATGTATGTATGTATGTATGTATGTATGTATGTATGTATGTATGTATGTATGTATGTATGTATGTATGTATGTATGTATGTATGTATGTATGTATGTATGTATGTATGTATGTATGTATGTATGTATGTATGTATGTATGTATGTATGTATGTATGTATGTATGTATGTATGTATGTATGTATGTATGTATGTATGTATGTATGTATGTATGTATGTATGTATGTATGTATGTATGTATGTATGTATGTATGTATGTATGTATGTATGTATGTATGTATGTATGTATGTATGTATGTATGTATGTATGTATGTATGTATGTATGTATGTATGTATGTATGTATGTATGTATGTATGTATGTATGTATGTATGTATGTATGTATGTATGTATGTATGTATGTATGTATGTATGTATGTATGTATGTATGTATGTATGTATGTATGTATGTATGTATGTATGTATGTATGTATGTATGTATGTATGTATGTATGTATGTATGTATGTATGTATGTATGTATGTATGTATGAAAAAAAAAATAGCAACTGCTCTCTTTGTTTTATCACCAAATGGCTACATTGAAAATAACTACACTCAATATTAATAAAATAAGACATGTTAGCAAGATATCAGTTCTTAAAAATTGGGTTAATTTTGTCAACCCAGATATATTATGTCTACAAGACGTATGTACACATGAATGTACAGCATGGTTTCCAAATTATAATTGTGAAGTTAACTTAGGGGAAAATAATTCTGGAGTTGCAATTTTTTGGAAAGACAATTTAATTCTAAAATTACACTGTAAACTTTATAATGGAAGAGGTATTTCAATGATATATGAAAATATTTTAATTATAAATGTATATGTTTATGCAGGAAGTAAAAATAAAAATAAAAGGAATAATTTTTTCAATGAAGAAATTGTTCCTTTAGTATCAAGAAATAATTCTGGAATTATTTTGCTTGGAGACTTTAACTGTGTTATAGACAGGATGGATCAAACACCAGGTTTTAATATGTGTAAACCGTTGGAGAATATGATAAAGGGTATGGATATGTCTGATGCCTGGAGATGGACGAATAAAAAAGAAAAAATGTATACTTTTATTGCTAATAGATTTTCGTCGAGATTAGATAGAATATATATAACAAAAAATTTATGTAAAAATATAATAAATACTGAAATTTGCCCAATAGCTGTATCTGATCATATAGGTTTCTCTATGAATATCACAGGTATGAAGTTAAATAAAAAAATATCCCATACAAAAATATTGTGGAAATTTAATTCGAGTATATTATTTAAAGAACAATTAACTAAGAATTTTTATAAGGTTTGGAATAATATATGTTCTATGAAAAATATGTTTGATACAGACATAGATTTTTGGGTGAGATATGCAAAACCAAAAATTATTCTGTTTTTGAAAAATGAAAGCAAAGAAGATAACTACTGGAAAAAATCTACCTTTGATTATTACAACCAAGTGTATACAGATATGGTACAAGAATGTAGCAAGACGGGAAAATATAAAAGTGAAATTAAAAACATAAGAATTGAAATTATTAAAATGCAGAATAAATCTTTGGAAGGTCTGAAAATAAGATCTAAAGTAGGAAAGTGCTTCACTTCTGAAAAAATAGGTATATATCAAGTAATGCGTGAACAAAAACGTGGTAAAAATAATATTGTTAAAAAAATAAAAACTTATTTAAATACCTATACAGAAGACGATGACATTCTAAATGTGTTTTTTCAGCATTATAAAAATATGTTTGGCAGCAATTATATTCAACAGTCTTTAACTGAAATGAAAGAATAAATTAAAGAAAACATGCCGATAATAACTGAAGAAACGACTGAAAAAATAAAGAAACTTAATGAACCTTTCACTGTAAACGAAATAAAAAATTCAATTTTTCAATTTAGTAACAATAAATCACCTGGAATGGATGGACTTACTATTGAATTTTATAAACACATGTGGGATGTAATAAAAAATGAATATACTGATGTAATAAATAGTGTGTCAAAGAATGGTTTTATTTTGAATGAAGAAATAAGAGGCATAGTTAAACTTATACCAAAAATTGCCTGTCCTCTTAATATAGCAGATTGGAGGCCACTCACACTTATGAATGTAGATTATAAAATATATGCCATTTCTAAAGCAAACAGAATCAAAACTATTCTTGCTGAAATAATTGACGAGTCACAAACATGTTCTGTTACTAATAGAAACATGTCTGACACGATAAACGATCTTAATATTACTATTCAATATATGCTATCAAAATTTACTAATGGTGCCATTATAGCTATTGACTTTAAAGGTGCATTTGATCGAGTTAGTCATGATTATATGTGGTCTATTTTTGAGGTATACGGTTTTGAACAAGACTTTATTGACAGTTTAAAGCACCTGTATTTTAATGCTAGTTCACAAATATATGTTAATGGCAGGCTTTCTGAACCTTTTGAGATTAAGAAGTCTGTGAGACAAGGTTGTCCTTTATCAATGATATTGTTTTGCATGGTGTTGCAACCATTATTAATAAGTATTAAAAAAAATATAAAAGGTATTCCAGTTTTTGATTCTTTCTTTAAAGTTGGTGCTTACGCTGATGATGTATCAGTTGGTGTTCAAAATCAGCAAGATACTGATACAGTTAAAATATTAATAGACAGATACTCCAAATTTTCTGGAGCTGAGTTAAATGAATCAAAATGTGAAATACTTCAGTCAAAAAAAGCCAAAAATATAATTAATTGTAACTGGTTGCAAACAAAAGAGTCAATAAAGGTGTTGGGGATTATTTTCTGTAACACTTTTAAACAAACTCAATTAAAAACATGGCAATCTGTGCAGAATAAGGTTATTAATACTTTATATGAAAATAAATGGAGAAATATATCACTGTTGGAAAGGGCTGATTTTGTTCAAACATTTGCATTTAGTAAAGCCATACATACAGCAAGTATTTTGCCAATTACTAATGTGATTGAGCAAAAGATATCAAAGCATATTGGTTTCTTTATATGGTCTGGTGAAACATTTCGTATAGCCAAAGAAAAATGTTATTTGCGGCCTGAAAAAGGTGGAATATCTCTATTAAATGTCAAAGTTAAATGTGAAGCATTATTATTAAATTCTGCCTTCAGAGCTTATAGAGGCGTTGGCTCCAAATTATTAAAAATTGCTCTAGAATACTATATTGAAAAACATGGATTATGCTTACCCTTTTGGCCTAAAATTATAGATATTAATATTGGTTTATGTGAAGTTATGAACCTTTTTTTATATAACAACACAAAATATGATAATGAAGGTGTTAAATGTTCTGTAATATATGAAAAATTGTTAAATGATAGGGGCTATAGGGAAACTGCAATCATTAGTAAGCCTGGATCAGAAGGCGATTTTTCAATAAATGTAAATTGGAGTGAATCATATCAAAATATTAATAGTAAATTCTTGGATAAAACCATAAGATCCACTTGGATTAGGGTTGCAAATAACATTATTCCAACAAAATCTAAAAGGAAGAAAATTGGTTTAACCAATAGTGATGTATGCAATAAATGTGATAAAATAGATTCTATTTATCATCGTTTAGTGACATGTACAAATGCAAACGATATATATATATGGGTATACAAAATAATTAAAAAAATATCAAACGGAAATGTAAAATTATCTGAAAGTCATTTATTGTATGGTGATCTCTATGAAATAAGACCTCCAGAGATAAAGAATGCTATCATATGGCTACTAGCACATATGATAGATAGTATAGTTGGTAATTATAGGTGTGTTACTTTGGAACTATTTAAAATGTATGTAAAGAATAAATGGAATAACCAAAAAAAGTATAAAAATATTGAAATTGCAATTAAAAATATTTTAGATTGCATGAATGGGGAGTAATATGGGGGGTTTTCTGTGTTGAGAGTGGGTGCACTGTATACCTTTATTAGGTCAGATGATCCATAAACTTAGCATAGCTACACCTTATCAATTCCCTATGTTTAAGTATGTAATTCTTTACTAAAAATAAAAAATACAGAGATATAATGAAATAAGAAAAAGAAAAAAAGAAAAATTAAATTTAAAAAAATATATATATGTATATGTATAAATTGCTGTTTTTTGATTGTTTTGTGTTCTTTTTTTTTTTTTTTTTTTTTGTAAATACGTTTAAAGAATAATAAATAAAATTAAAAAAAAATAAATAAATAATTGAAAATATAATGTAATTAAGGAGAGGGTCGGTTTTGTTTAATGCTGGCAAGACCTGCGATGGGATCGACTCCTCTTATTGTATACAAACCAATTACACATTCTAAATACCACAAAACTTAGACTAAATTTTACCTTGTCCTGTTCGATTTTCGTTGATTAAACGTATAATATAAGAAAACAAGCAAAAACAATAACAGCAATAACAACGGTAATTGAGGGTGAATGTAAATAATAAAAATTTCATGTGCAATTTTTGTAGTGGAGTCAGTCTTGTGTAGCCCAGGCAAGACCTGCAAGCGGGCTAACAAAACAAAGATCTTGCAAGATATAAAATATGAATATAAAAAGATTTGTATTTACTTAATAATAATAAAAATATATATATACATAAATAAAAAAGGAAACGGACCAGGGCAATGTAAATATATATGTGGAAATATGCATGTGATCATGCATATAGCTTCATATATACATAACAAATAGCAATTAATGTTGAACTTGTGTAATGGATGTCCGTTACTGAATGCGGCGTGCGTGGGGCCTCATTCGTTAAAAAAAAAAAAAAAAAAAAAAAAAAAGATATAATTATTGTGTTGGTTTAGGCATTTTTACTGTTCGATGTATGTGGTTTATGAATAGCTATTCTGTAAGGCTCTAACGCTAACGGGATAACCGTGGTGGGTTTTGTTCTTCTCCATGTTGTCTTTACGACTTTTTGCGTCTAATCTTACTAGTCAAAATTCAGCACAGTCCGTTTATCTATACATTTAATCATATCTTTAATTTTTACTATTTCTATTTATTATAATACTAAAGTAACTAATTAAAAATGGATAACTGAAAATGTTTAGATCTCTCTGCAAATATTTACTTACTTTATTATGTTTTTTAATTGTCCAACCAAGGCGTACCCTTACTGTTAGTGTTAATTGATTGATCACTTCAATTCAATTTTACAAAAAAAATCATATAATATAATATAATATTATATTATATTATATTATATTATATATATATATATATATATATATATATATATATATATATATATATATATATATATATATATATATATAAATATATATATATATATATATATATATATATATATATATATATATATATATATATATATATATATATATATATATATATATATATATATATACATATATATGTGTGTGTGTGCAATGTGTGTGTCAGATAATTTGAATTAGTATTTTTATAGATTAAATGATTGAATTTTCATGCACGAAAATATACGTAATTTATGCTGTCTTTTTGAAAATAAATGTTGCTAGATTAGGAGAGCACAAATAATTTTAATGTAAAACATAATATTTTTGCTATATTGAACATAGTTATTATGAAATTTCACATAAATTATGTTAACAAATAATTGACGAGCGAACATAATTTACAGTACTTTTTGTTCGAGTACAATTAAATTCATTTCATATTAAAAATATTGTACCGCGTGAACAGACCTTAAAGACCTAGAACACCTTGAACAAAAAAGTTGTGGTATATACTAGCAAACCTGAAAATCAACGTTGATTTGGCCGGACTCATTGATTTTTAATTTATTTTCCATTCACAAAATGCCACTGGTGGTCACTGACGTCACAGCTCGCTTGTTTTACGCTCGCGTAAACCGGGTAAGCTGTGACGTCAGCGACCGCCAGTGGCATTTAGTGAATGGAAAATAAATTAGAAATCAATGACTTCAGCCAAAACAACGTTGATTTTCAGGTTTATTAGGATATTACACAACTTTTTTGTTCAAGGTGTTCTACGCCTTTAAGAGTTTTTTTTTCTTCTTCTTCTTCTTTCTTTTCTTTTCTTTGATGAAAGCTTTAATTTGATTTGACATTAATGAATATCCATAAAAAACAAACATAATATATTGATGGAAGATTCTGTGGTCTTTCAAATATCGACGCCCACTTAAAACCGTATCAACCCTTTGTATGTAAAATTCAAATGAATCTCAATTATTACCCATCGGACATAGAGCATCATTTCCATTTCGTTCACTTTTATATTATAACTTTGTTTATTTAAAACAATAGCAATTTTATGGCTACTGGGAAAAGTTTATATATATATATATATATATATATATATATATATATATATATATATATATATATATATTAAAAATTGTAATGGTAATGAAGGTATGGCAGTTTAAATTTGTTTGTACAAATATAGTAATTATAATTAATTTTTTATAAAAAAAATGTTCAGAAAAGGTTTTGATAGTAAAAATGATTATGAAAAAAGAGAGTGAGAGAATAGAATTTAGTATTCAAATTGTAAATAATAATAAATTTTTATAGAAAATTTTCAATAAACATTTTATCTTACGCAAATTTACAAAGGAAAATTTATATTCTTTGTAACAAGAAATGAATATTTTAAAATAAAATTTCAATGTTATTCATTATAATATTTTTGCGTCTTTATTGAAAAATTGTTTTCTTATATAGAAAGAAATAATATCTTTGAAGATAAAGACATTAAATAATATTAAAATTGAGATAAAATTTTCTTCGTTGTATAATTTGAGGCCTCCGCACTGCAGAAGATATATAGTGTACAATCACAAACAAAATTTTATAAACTTATTTCACTATTATAGGGTGTATGCAATCATATTAAAGTTGACGTCATGTTGGATCACTTATAACGTTGACCGCATAAGAAAATGACATTATTTCCAATTTAAAAATACTATAAGGAATATTTTTAAGAGCATTGATGTTTTTAATACGTTGAATTTAAATCTCAAGTACACTATACAGTATACACACATACACTATATTATATTATAGTATGTACATGAAACACTATATTTAGAAACTTAAAATTTCTTTAGGTTTAGGCCTTAAGGTGTACATACAGTTTATTATAATTACTAATTAGTAACTATTCTGAAGATAAAAATGTTAACTCGGGCCATTAATTGTTCCCTGTTATTACCAAGATTATTATAATTCTTAAAATTGGGTATGATAATAAAAAAAAAAAAAAAAAAAAAACGGCTCCCTTTAACATTATATTATATTTTACCCCCCTATCCATAGTGTTTTAAAAAAAAAAAAATTCTTTTGTAGAATTTTCTAACCAATATGCTTGTATTTGAAGTTATGGTGGAATGTATACGTTAAGAGAATATTTTTCTAAATGTCTCTATGGAGACCCTACGCGGTCAAACAAGTTAAACTTCATCTAAATCTTATAATACAATATACAGTACATATACGAACACAATTTCATTTCAATGTGCAAAATATTTTAATATAAAATTTACAGTTAACTGTATTATATATATATATATATATATATATATATATATATATATATATATATATATATATATATATATATATATATATATATATATATATATATATATATATATATATGTATATGTATATATATATATATATATATATATATATATATATATATATATATATATATATATATATATATATATATATATATAATATATTGTAATATTCTGTACAGTATATTAATTATAAATAAGAATTAAATATTTTAATATATATTTTAAATTCTTTCATAATTTAGAAATGCTTTTAATTTAAATATGAATATATCATGATGATATGTTTTAATTATATATATTTTGTAAATTGTTTCAAAATTCTAAGAATGTTTTCTTTTTTTTAAAATTAAGTAACAATAATAAAACATGTAAACAATTTGAGATACATAATTTAAGGAGAATAAATTTTAGCCAATTTTCTACAATCTATTGGCATGTTTTTTTAGAAGTTCTGCTTTATATTCACATAAAAATATTTTAAGAATTATAAATTATTAATGTGTTAATTTAGAAGTTACGTCTAAATTTCTTGTAGTCCATATGAATTTTTATTTTAATTGTTAATATTACAAATTTTCTTGTATGATAAATATCTAATTAACACATTGCATTGGCATAGTATTAGAAGAAATATGATATTTTCAAAGAAAATGTATAAATTGAAAATAAATTAGAGAAATACTACTTTTTAAATCTAAATTCATTCATAATTAAAATTCACAATTAAATAAGTGTTTTGATAACGTGATTTATCTTGCGGATAAGTACCACAATTTATGGCTACATTTCAAATACAGACATCATACTGAGAGAAACAAAAAATACCTGATAGCAAAGAAAAAAAATCCCGACGTTTTTGCTTAATACGGTCGCTATATTTTAATTACAATTCAAAGCAAGAAGAAATTGCATTACCATGTAAATGTGCCTTAAATATTATATATATACAGAGTGTTTATTTAAATTTTTACTATTTTAGAAGCTGATTTCACTATGAAAATTTTTTACAATTGCAACTTGTTATATATCAAATTAAAGCACAAATTTTCACATTTTTAAAAATGTTCGCAAAATAGAGTTATGTCAAGTGGTTTTCATTTTAATCAATTAGTGGCGTAAGAGTTCATCATTGAAGAAAAAAATTCTCTATTGCGCCAGATTTTGATGTAACCAAAGGCTGGATTGGCCGAGATGGACCCACAGCTTGGGTACCGAGATCACTAGACCTCACCCCACCTGATTTTTTCTTGTGGGACGCCAAAGACAAAGTGTTTAAGTAAGACTTCAGAGTTGAAGCGACGCCATCAGGAATACTAATGCTATCGAGTCTATCAAGGCTTAGATGCTCCGCAACGCGTGTGGCTCGAACTGCAGTTTCGACTTGACAACTGCCGGGCTACAAACGGTTCCCACGTGGAGAAAGCTAAATGTCATTTGCTTATCATCACTTTTAACTAAGAAAAAAAATTAATAAGACATGTTTTATTTTTTTTAGGAAAACACTGTTTGCTAATGTCTGTTTTTCGAAAAAATCGCACTTCGTATGGTTTTGCATCTTAGTACGGGATGCAAAGGATTGAATAGTGCATTTCATTCTAGAGTTATGAAACTTGGTACACTTGCAGATGACACCCAGCCTATGATTTTCCGGGGCTGAGCCATGCGGGATACCCAACCCTTGCACCCCTGGAGACCCCTGAAATATGCTTTATTTTTTTGTGCCTCAACTAATGCTCTCAGCAAAAAAATTTTCAAGCAAAAGTTGTAGGGCTTACTTTTTTCTATGCCCATGAATTTTTTCAAAATCCTATGTTGCCACATTTACCTACAGTGTTGCCAAATATAGGTCACCATGCGTAAAATAGCCTTCATTTCAGGGGTTTTCGTTTAAAATATTCAGTTTATGCTTGATATTTTGTTGCAGGATGCATTTTAACTAACATTAGTGTTATATTGTAACAATTAATGGATTGAATTCAATTAGTTGAATAGAAATAAAAAATAAAAAAAATATTAACTGTTTTAATAGTGCATTTGGTTATATATACGTTAAAACCGTATAAATAGGCTTTCACAGACTGCTGTGCTGTAAACGTGCACGTAACACTAAAATATTTTAACTGTTGAAACATAGTAGCTAACATGTTAAGGAACAAAACTGGGGGCTGAGCCATCCTTAGGGGTCAACCCTGTGAAAAAATCGCAAAGTAGGTACATTTGACAAAAAAGTTAGATTATTTTAGCCATTTCAGTGATTTTTACTGAATTAGGCGTGAGAAAAGGGCACAAAGGGTTGACCCTTGATAAGGGTTTAACCTCTTAATAATTTTAAAAGTATCTAATTATCAATTTATCGGGGTTGAGACCCTTCAGGGGTTTACCCTTAAAGACCCTGGTGACCTTAAAATGGACTGTTTATAGATAATATGAGATATGAAAATAATTAAAATTACTTAATTGAAAATTAAAATGTGCACCCCTACGAGGGTGTCTTAGCAGCCTTGGAGTGATGGACACAATTTATGAGAGCAAAGACCCTTTTAAGGATTATTTTTCTGACTTAATATTCTTTATTTTTAATTATTTTCATATATCATATTATCAATAAACAGTCCATTTTAAGGTCACCAGGGTCTTTAAGGGTAAACCCCTGAAGGGTCTTAACCCCGATAAATTGATGATTAGATACTTTTAAAATTATTAAGAGGTTAAACCCTTATCAAGGGTCAACCCTTTGTGCCCTTTTCTCACGCCTAATTCAGTAAAAATCACTGAAATGGCTAAAATAATCTAACTTTTTTGTCAAATGTACCTACTTTGCGATTTTTTCAGGGTCACAGGGTTGACCCCTAAGGATGGCTCAGCCCCCAGTTTTCAACAGTTAAAATATTTTAGTGTTACATGCACGTTTACAGCACAGCAGTCTGTGAAAGCCTATTTATACGGTTTTAACGTATATAACCAAATGCACTATTAAAATTAATATTTTTTTTATTTTTTATTTCTATTCAACTAATTAAATTTAATCCATTAATTGTTACAATATAACACTAATGTTAGTTAAAATGCATCCTGCAACAAAATATCAAGCATAAAATGAATATTTTAAACGAAAACCCCTGAAATAAGGCTATTTTACGCATGGTGACCTATATTTGGCAACACTGTAGGTAAATGTAGCAACATAGGATTTTGAAAAAATTTATGGGCATAGAAAAAAGTAAGCCCTACAACTTTTGCTTGAAAATTTTTTTGCTGAGAGCATTAGTTGAGGCACAAAAAAATAAAGCATATTTCAGGGGTCTCCAGGGGTGCAAGGGTTGGGTATCCCGCATGGCTCAGCCCCGGAAAATCATAGGCTGGGTGTCATCTGCAAGTGTACCAAGTTTCATAACTCTAGAATGAAATGCACGGTTCGAGGGTTTTTTTCCTTTAAGGTTCCGGACTATCTAGTCTAAAGAAAAATCGACAAATCAGATTTTTAAAAACAGAAAAGAAAATTTCAATACCTAAGCTAAACTTTGATGTATAATAAGTCTAATTTGTCAATAAATTTCATATTAAAATACGCTTCTGAAAAAGTAAAAATTTAAAAAAACACCCTGTATATATATATATATATATATATATATATATATATATATATATATATATATATATTATATAATTATAACATCACCATGTCAATACACCTTAATCCTTTACCAAAACTTATATTTTTATATAATGTATAAAAGTGAAAATGTAAATTTCTCTTTATAAAGTTTCAGTATAACAGTCTTATATACAACAAGAAATAATTATATTTGTATGTACACACATATAGTATAATATATATAATATGTATAACTTTTTAATTATCCAATCTTAAGACTAGTGAGAATTTTACTTAAGAAGCAATGATGAGGGTCACTCAAAAAACTTTATCCTTACACGCACAAAGTTCAAACTTGTTAATTCTTGTTGTTTTCATAGTCACGTGGTATAAACTTAGTTTAGACATTAATTAAATAAAGCATGCTTGAATATGAGCTTAAGTTTTCACTAGTTTTACCATTAGATTATCTTCTTATGTATATGTTACTATAATATATTATTTAATATTATATAATAACATCTTTTCCTTATAATCCTATTAGGAAATTGCGTAACTAAAAATGAAGACTTAATAGGTAGTTTGTTAAATCTTATAAACTATATATATATATATACATGTTCTATAAAATTGCGTTAAATTAATTGAAATTGTAAAATTATTTTGAAGTTAATTTAAAATACTCTTCCTTACTTGCTACTATAACTGCAAAAACCAATTATTACTGTTTTTGTTTAATTTATATATATATATATAATAATAATATAGTATATTTATAATAGTAACTTAAAGGAATAGATCAGAAGAAAACAAAAGAATTTATATCACAAAACACTTGATGGAACTTACATAAATAACTTTAGTTTGTCTCAAAACCCAACAGTAGCCACGTAGCAGTGATCAGAAATTTCGTTTTATGCAACCCGTACAACTTTTCTTTTTTTTTTTTTACTAATTTTTGCATTTTTTTGAAGTCATAAACATGAATAGTCACGCAAATGCATACTTTACAGAATTTTCACGCTCTCTCGTGGGGCTACATTAACATTCTGGTAAAAATTGTCAACAGTTTTGGAGATCCCATTTTGTGTTTATTCATTAAAAAGCACAATACATGGTGTTTTATGTCGTATGTGGCTTTAATAGGAAGTATGGTCATTTTTCATTCGCACCGCGCACCATCCTGATGAATGATAGAGCCAATAATATGAATTACTATTAGTTAAAGAGCATATTAAGTTCCAATGAAAGAAGACAGTTATTGCCCTAAATTCCATGAATTTTCTGCATTATCAATAATACTGTTAATAAGTTTTTTATTAGTATTATTATTTTTTTATATTGGAATCCACCGCTAAGATTAGCTGCCGAAGTCTTTGTAAACACAAATTTACGCCATAAACACAGGTCTGGAAAGGTTGTTATGCTCCCCTTTACACCCTCCTATATAAGCTATTAAGTTAATTTTAATAGCCCCTTTTAAGTTATATCTGTCACCAAAGGAAAAATGTACGATGCGGCACTCAAGGCTCAACATTTTTTGTACGTCACTTGGCACCTTGCATATCTATGACAGCAGCTGGCTCAAACAAACAATCAAAGCGTGGGTCTCTAGCCTGCTGCACGTGGTGGTTGGATTAACACGATTCATCAAAAACATATTTCTGCATTGTATTGTAGTTCCGATAAGCCAGACGATAATGGATTATTGTAATTAATGCAAATTTAATTATCAGTTATTCTTTTTTTAGTAGGGAGAATTATTATATGATAACTAAGTTAATAGCATTTAAAATTATAATTAGAAAAATTGTTTATAACCATGCCACAACTACAAATAAAATTATAGAAAATATTTCTAGTGCTTTAAAATCAAGATTTATAAAAGAAAAGACAATAGCGGAAAATTGAGATTTGTGTACAGAAAATTTGAAATAAAAATTATTTATACTTAAATTTATATTATAGTAAAGGAATAATTTAAAATACTAAAATATTTTTTAATCTTATGTTTTAATGCTATGTAATTATAATGTAATGACAATCCATAATAAATGGATACAAAAAAAAATTATCATAAGCTTATTTATAACAAGCTATTTATTTTAAAAAATCACAGCGGAAATGAGAAAATTGTGACTAAAATTTACTAGAATGCTACAAACAAACACACACAAAAAAAAAAAAAAAAAAAAAAAAAACTAGAGTAGTATATAATTGTACAGACTTGATTCATTACAGTTTTAGTCGACATAAAATGAAAATTATTACATCCACAGTGGTATGTATAAACACATACATATACACACTCAATTTTAAATACATACATATATATGCCTGCACTGCGAAAATTTAAATTTAAAATAAAAAGTGATTTTATTTTTTTATTAAAATTTATTCTTTCTCTCTCTTTTAATTTCATTTTTATTTTTACTGCAATATTAAAAAAAAAAAAAAAAAAAAACTTTGTTAGTAAATGAAGTAATGTTTATTAAAATTTATATAACGAAATATGCATACGTTGATTTTTTTTCCTTCTAATATAAAGTGTAAATTCTAAATTTTAAAAAAAAGGCCCCTGTAAAGTATGCACCTTGCTTGTCATTTCTGTCGCCAAATTTGCCTATATCGTAGGATATATTGAAATATTATTTTATAGAGATAAAAATGTAAACTATCCGAATTCATTAGTTACAAAAACAGGTGATTAATTGTTGCTTTAATGGATATTTTTCGATACTTTATGTTTATTTGTAACAGGTAAAATTAAAAAAAAATTGGCAAAAAAAAAAAAAAAAAAAAAAAACTTGTAGAAACTGAAAAACTGTATCATCATACACATAGCTATGAGAAAATTCTGCTAATGATTAACTTCCGGTTATTTATAAATTTAAAACTAAAATAACTATATTGATATAACAATCATAAGAAAATGATGTAAAGTAGGATACATTTATTACCATAAACAATGACATCAAATATTAAGCTTCTATTTTGAATTAATGACTTTACGTAACTTTGTATGATAGAATTAGCCCACAGAGATGACTATTAAATTAATGTGTGAACAGTAATTAATAGCCCCAAAACTAAATATCTAACTTTAAATTTATAACAACATTTCCGTTTACTAAATACTATAAAATTCTTAATGCATTCTTATGTTTCCCCATAACATGTTACCTAACTACACCGAACAACTTGAGCACGGCATGGTTAAAGTTGTTGACTTAATTACAACTCTATAATCTTAAGTTCAAACTGTTGTGAGTATACGTGAAGTGTCAGAACATGAAACTTTGCAAGATGCGGTGGTTAAGTGAAACTTGAGACAATGCAATACATTCGAGAGGTAATATAAGCATGCACTGTTTAAACTGCCTATATATTTCCACGATTTTATTGGCTGATATAGTGACTGGCGAGTATTTAAGTTGTGTCTGGCTTGTATCTGCGGTTTTAAAAAACCTATTTATATAATAAGACTATATTCTGAGAGAAAGGATATTAAATGTGAGATGATTCTCGTATTTTAGTGTGTCTAGTTTGTAAGTTGACGTAATCTAAAAATAACCTAAACCGCTATGAACACAGTAAGTTATATTAAGCATTGGATATATTGAAAAATGGTAAATGTAGCAACATGATAACACAGGTCAAGATAGAGGGTGCGGTGGGTAGCCAAAAAATATATCGAAATGTTGCCTTATAATTCCTTTGTTTGTTACATTATGTGTCTGTATTAGTACAAAGCCTTGTATTGCTGTTTATGATTGTAGGAGATTTTGAAATTATCTATTTTAAATTGAACTAAAGAAGATATTATAATAATTTAATATTTTTGAATGCAGTCAGTAGAGTTTTGTATTCTTGTTGTTATAGACGAGAAATATAAAATAATTACCAACCTTTTTTGTACGTTGTGACGATTCATCACATCCATGTTTTTGCCTTAAGTATATTTTTACTATAATATATTTTTTTTTGTATTGGTATAAAATTGACTTACTGTTGTATAGCTAATATAGCGCAGTGTGAAAACAATTTAAGTATTATCTCTATTAAACTATTAATGGTTTCTTAAAACTAGCTCATGCTCTGGTATATCTTATCAAAAACAATTTCTTTTGCAATATACATACATTTTTATATTGAGAGAAAACGTATATTCTCTGAGTATTTCACGCAAAGACTAACTAACGTAAGTTGTTGAACAGAAGTACAAATTATTTCCCAAAAATATTTGAAGACTTCTGTTTTTAATATACTATAAAAAAATTCTGCCGCAAATAGTTTGTTTATTTATTTTGTTGTAACAACACTTAAATAAAACAAAGTGGGTACAACTTACGTATTTTATAGTAACGCTGATTTATACGTCCATTCATCAAACAATTTATATATTCAATTTCATCAATGAAACTATATAAATATAATAGATAAATTGATTTATATTATAAAATTTATGTTTTATGATACTATACTATCTACATAAAAAGAGAAAATAAAATGTCAGAAAAGTTGCATTTTACAAGTCTGTAATATATAGTATACATGAAAAAAACAATAAGAATAAAAATAGTGGTGTGCAATAATTTTAAAGGAGACATGAAGATAGATTTATATTACGTATATATAGTAGTGCTGATAAATTTTGAAATAGTGTGACATTTAGAGAATATGTTTCATATCGAGATTGTCTGATCGAGTTGAAGGGATTTCTGCTGACTAGGCTACTCTCTCTCTCTCTCTTCGTCATATCTACTTGGCAATAGAAAGGGTTATCTCACCCTATCTCTCTCTTTCTCTTGCTCTCTCTAACCCAAGCACTATTTCTATATATACGTATAATATGTATACTATATATATAACTGCCCATTGGCGATTTATACCATATTTTTTTTCATCCTTACTATTTTAAACCGTAACGTTAACTGCCGGTAAAATAAAGTATATTTTTCAACTTCAACAATATACTGGTGTAACAGAAAAAAAAAAGAAAAAAAGAACAGAACAGAGAATAAAATGAAGTTTTTGTGGATATAATGATAAAAAAAGAGGATACATTTATGAGGTTTAAAGTATAGATTTATGTAAATTTTAGTAATATTATCAACTTGAAATACTAAAAATGTTGGATTTTTTTTTATATTTATTCCGTTTTTTTTTTTTTTTTTTTTTTTTGAATTAGGGATTTTTTTTAAATGACATAAAAGTAGCTCTTGAAAAGTTTAAATGAACTTTATTACAATTCTTGACTTATATTATTTATTCTGGTGTGTGTGTGTGTTTAAATTATAATATATTATATATCATACAAGATAGAATGTTTTTATAATATAACGACTTCTTGTATCATATTATAGCTTGATTTATACTATGTAATAACTGCTATTGACTTAAATCATAAGCGCTGTTTCAAGTGCTAGAAAAAAAAATTGCACAATTTTAATTTATATTTGTTTATCATCATCATCATCATCAATAACAAAAAATATTGCAACTATTGCTATTTAACTGTATCATTCTATTATTGATATTACGTATTAATAAATCGTCTTAAAGGCGTAGAACATCTTGAACAAAAAAAGCTGTGCAATATCCTAACAAACCTGAAAATCAACGTTGATTTGGCCAGAGTCATGGATTCCTAATTTATTTTCCATTCAGAAAATGCCGCTGGTGGTTACTGACGTCACAGCTCGCCCGGTTTACGCGCGCGTAAAACAAGCGTACTTTGATGTCAGTGACTGCCAGCGGCATTTTGTGAATGAAAAATAAATTAGAAATCATTAAATCAATGACTTCGGCCAAATCAACGTTTATTTTTAGGTTTGTTAGGATATTATACAACTTTTTTTTTTTTTTTTTTTTTTTTTTATAAAGGTGTTCTACGCCTTTAAAGATCTGCTCTAAACCTAGAAAATTATATTTGGTAAAATAATTTGTTGCTTCGTGTTTTATACAATATCATGAAAAATGAGTACATGCGACGACAATCCTTACTGTAAATAAAAATGTATTTTTATTGCATTCAGAATTATTTTAAAAATAAAATATAAAATTGACAGTTTTAACATGGGCTAGGCAACAAAAAAAAAAACAAAAAAAAAAAGTAGAGAATTGTTAAAGTTACGTAATTTTAGAGTATAAATCTCATTTTTGTAACAAAATATAAAAACGTAAATTTAAAATAAAAATATATTTATATATTTCGTACTGAAACATACACAAAAATATTTCCAACACAAAAAGAACAACATATTGAATAAGCAGTGCATATTTTAATAAAAAAAAAATTGAAATCAGTGTAAGTTGATATAAAAAGTCATAAAAAGTTATGTGATGACTCGAATGAGAAAAAGTTTTCTTGTAAAAACAAACAAACAAAGCCACTCTACTCCACCACCTGACGCTACTTTTAGTATTGGAGAAAACAGGTGTAAATGAGATTTTATACTATTGTGATCTCTCTCTAACTTTCAATATTCTCAACTCGTAAAATAACTTCTCTTATTACAACTTTTGTATGTGTTATACTCTAGATATTTTTGAAATAATAAAATAAAAAAAATAAAAAAGTTTTGAGACAAAAAGGATTTTATTGTATTTTGTGTCAAATAAATAAGAGAATTTGTTTATTTTTGTGTATACTTTATTTAATAAACATTCCGTTTAAAGAAATTTTACGGTTTCTTTTCTATTTGAGTCTAATTTGATTTGTTACCCATGAATAAAATTAAATACACAGTGAATATTCTAGAAACATTTCAAGAAAATTTATTATAGTAATAGCTTAATTTCAGCAATATTGAATCATAAGTATGCTGTGTTGAATCACAAAATTAAAAAAAAACAGTGATATTTTACATTATAGTAACATAAAACACCATAAATTACGTAATTCTTTTGTGTAGTATTTTAATATTGTTCAACTTTTTTTTCTCTATGTTTAATGGTTTGAAAAATCTGTGTGAAATCTAAAAATAAATGTCATTTTATTACTTTTCTGCATACCTCATCTATACAAGGACAAGTCAGATATGGTTTTACTTGTACAAAATTTGATATTGAATAACGGCACCATGTAATAAGGGATGTTAGGGAGAATAGGGATAGAGAAATACGCGGGGTCCTAGGGACCTCTGCTTTGCCCTATCTTGCGTCTTATTTTGGTAAGATAAAACTGTTACAAATTTTTGGTAACTATATAAAAATCTTATCAAATTTCAGAAATTTAACTAATTATTGGTAAGCTAAGTTACTAAAATACTATAAAATTTAACTTTTAGGTCCATGACCAATAACATTAACTAATCAAGATTCGGTTATCTTACTAAAAAAAATAATACGGAGTTCATCTAAAATAGCGATGGAAAACACATACAAAAAAATCTTTACGAGAATCAACGAGTTATTATTTTCAAATTTAATAAAACTTGCTCTGAATGTACAAAAATAAATTGATAAATAAAATAATAAGAATAAAGCTCTGAAACTTCTTTTTCCTCACGAATAGTCACCTACATAGTTGTTGCAGATGTGTCACACTGATTGTGAGTATCACGTAAAATGTCACAGACTGCGTATGTATAGGTCTTGTTGTAAACAGTTTTGAACTCATGATTACTTGACACGAGAAACTTCACTTATTTTTATGTACTGTATTATTATTATTATTTTGCTCCATTTTGTTTTCATGTGGAATACTTTTTTTAGCTACTAGAAGACATAGAACATATTGAACAAAAACTTTCTAATGATAGGTAATATCATAACATACCTGAAAATAAAGCTTAATTTGGCTAAAGTCACTTATTTCTAATTTATTTTTCATTATTTTGATTTCCATAAAATGGTTGATGTGGATTATATCGTTACAGCTCTTTTAGTCCACGTATGTGTACCGAGTGAGCTGTGACGTCATAATCCGCATCCGCTATTTTGTGGAAATTAAAATAAGACAAAATAAACTAGAAATCAATGACTCAATAAAGAATCAATGCTGATTTTCAGTAATATTAGGATATTACCTATATCATTAAACAAGCTTTTGTTGAACTTGTTCTATAGCTTTAAGTTCGCAATTTATATCCCTGCTTTTGCCATTATAGTCTAAACAAACTGTGAAAACTATAGGCAGATTGATACTTGAAGTATATATATAAGGTTTCACGTTTTTTAAACAAAAAGTTCAATGTTCACTTGTTTCATTTTTGCAATTGATTTCATAGTTCATGCATATCAATCATATTAGCCTCCCAAATACTCGTAGCGTATTTATAAAATTGTTTATGTGAACAAGAGTAGAATTTCAATAATTTTTTCGTTCAAATGTTTCGTAGGTGACAAATAATAATAAACTACAAAACAATTGAATTAATAATATAATAAAATATAAACACTGAAAACGCAAATAGTATCATGTGAAAATAGCAAACAGTAGAATTCGTATGGTAAACTAAATTAAGATGTAATAAAGTTTCAGACTATATAAATTCAATCTTGCATTTATTTACTCAAACAAGAAACCATATTAATTCAAAGCAAATAACAAATTAGCGTACATTTAATAATTATAAAGTACAAATAATATTTAATTTAAATTTCAAATATAGCTAAAAATAACTGCAAAGCTTTAAATCATTTCATATAAATAGAACAATTATTTAAGTTATTTATAGTCATAAATAAGAATTTATAATTGAACATCAGTTTATATCAGATTATAAAGCGTGAAGTTTTACGGAGAAATATATTACACACACACACATACATATATATATATATATATATATATATATATATATATATATATATATATATATATATATATATTGTTTTCATACTTTCTTGTGTTTCTATCGTAGAAACCATATGATTTTGTGTTAACGTAAGTTTTGAAATAGTTATGATAATAATAATAATATAGAAGCAAGAAATTGTTTACAAACATAACAGTCAAAGTCGCAAACAATGATGCATTTACTCAGAAGGATAATTAAAAAGGCACAGCCCATCGAGTTAATGATCCATTAATTGAACAAAAAAAAAAAAAAAAAAAAAAAAAAAAAAAAAAATATTATGAATAAACATGATTATTAGAAACATAGACGCTGACATTTCTTTAACATCGCAGGTTAACTTATTATTGAGGCCAACGCTCCTAGAAAAGAAACTATTATTATAATAGTTAGCGTTGATTCTAGGTACAATATACTCAGTCAGTAGAGTCACTATTTCGCAATCTGATAGATTTAGATCTAATAGCAACCCTGCTAGACCAGAAAGCAGGCAAATTAACAATGCCAAGTATACATTTATGCAAGTACATAACATCCTGCCTATACTGGTAACTATTAATGCATGGAATTTTGCACATAACATTACGTACATCACTCTACATGACATGAGTCTAACTTTAACGCCGCTCTTATAGTAATTCTCGTCTCTACCAACTATCAGACGTGTAGCTCTATTTTGAACACGCTTTAACTTTTGTATACGTAAATTTGTTCTGTAGAGTATAGTGAGGCTCATTAACAATGATTGGCTGCCCAAAATAATAAGACACATTCATTGATTGATTTTGATTTTTAAGCCGATGAAAGTGAGTCGCATGATGAGCATGGAACTTCTTTTTGTGTGAAGTTTCGTTCATTCTTATCAGGTTTAAAGTTCTAAACGCAGAAATAACAATAAACAACCATATAAATATAAACGTAGTAAACACGTAATGACATCATGATCACATTTTCTTAACAAAGGAAAAATATCGAAGCTGACTCATTATTTATTTTGTTTGTAGTTAGCAAAAAAGAACTACATAATAGTGATAACATAACATAACAAACACAAACATTATCGTTATAATGTAATATTAGTAATATAACTCTGATTTTTCAAGCAACATTTTTATACTTAATTTCTTGGAAAATAGCTTATTCTTTAGAATATATATATATATATATATATATATATATATATATATATATATATATATATATATATATATATATATATATATATATATATATATATATATATATATTTATATTTATATACACGGAATGTAGAATATTTTATTACATTAATCAGTCCAAGTTTTTTGTTTTTTTTTTTCTTCTATTTTTTGCCATATTGTATTCTTGTGCCATACCTTCAATCCCGTCAAGACAGAAAAGTACCATGTAAACCGCACTCCCTTGCCGTCAAGCTCCCCAATAACCCGGCAATAATATGATAGCCTACACGGAGAGAATTACCCGAGTTGAAATAACAGAAGTGCGAACCAACTCAAGTTTTTGAATTATCATAACAAGAAACTTGATTTGGTTTCACTGAAGTTTCAGTTATAACGATTAAAAAACTTGAGTTGGTTCGCACTTCAGTTATTTCAACTCGGATATTTCTCTCCGTGTAGAGAAACCGTGGAAACGTTTAGGTAAGCTGGTTAGCGTAAATACATTAATCCAAACACCTTACTACGTCGTCATGGAATGCATTTATGTAAATACACATCGTGCAATATCTTGTGTGCTCACACTTCACGTATGCACTCAACAGTAGCTCGAACTAGCACTCGGTGAGAAATACAGAGTTGCAAGTCAGCTGCCTTAACCACTCAGCCATACTAGCTCCATTCAACATTTGCTTTCTCATAATAACTATAGACCATGAAACATTTAGTTGCTAAAATAACATTGACCATTTGTAAAATGATGAAAAACATCATGCGTTTATTAAAATGCTGACCTGAAAACAAAAAATGTAAATTATATGCTGAGTATTTACAATGTAAAAATATGTCATTTAAGCAAAAATCTTGAAACATAAATTTAAAAACAAGTAACGAAAAGTAAATATTTATGTCATATCAGTAATATGAAAACATTTATCAGGAAAACAAGAATATTCAGCGATATTATCATACAGTAATTAAGATTGATATAAAAATTAAAAACCACTACAAATTTTTAGTCACATCTCTCTCTCTCTTTCTCTCTCACACACACACGCATACAACTTTGTGACAATAGAATGTCTTTCCTTAATATCAGACAAAAATCCCATGTGAAGGAAAAAAAAGCAATATTTTATTTTGTGGCTCCATTTTTCACACAAAATCAATAGTGTTTTATGTTATTTGACATGGGAGTTCATGATACGACCTAACAAAACAAAAAAAAAAAAAAAAAAAAATGCTACACTCTGACTTTATGTAAAATCAACCAACTTTTTTTAACACACACAATAGAAGAAAAAAAATCAATAATTTTGGGAGCTTTTACTTAAAAAAAATAATGTTATTAAATTTTTGTCTCTATAAAAATAATGTAAGTATACACTATACAGTATACATAAGTCCTAAGTATTCTTTTAATAAAAAAAAAATATTTATAAATGTGTATCTATTATACGAGCTTAACATGTTCCACATGTAAAAAATTATTTTTCTCACAAACAAATACAAGATTAACAGCATATTTTTGTCTAAAAATAGTTCAATGAGAAACGATAATCTAATTTACAGACTGAAAATAATGCACAATTGAGCGCTAGATTTTACATCATCCTTCAACTTCAAAAAACTTATTATTTCGACACTATTTCTAAAACTATTTGTATAAGTTGTTAACGATATATTTTCTTTATAAACTGTAATCGCTGATAAACTAATATTTAAATTTCTATTAAAATATACGTTTCTCGTTTTTCATTAATTCTATTTTAATGGGTTTCATTGTTTACTTAAAATTTCAGGCACCTTTTAGCAAAAAAGAAAAAAAAATGAAAGAAAATAAAATTTGATTAAAAGTATTTGAAATTGACTTTCATTCCTAAAATTAAATTTTGCTTCCTAAAATTAGCATTGAAAATATAGTACAAGGTTTTTCAATGTTTTAGTTATTGTAGTATTAACAGTTATGACGTCACTAAACGTAGTTCAAAAAAAAAAAAAAAAAAGTTAAGTGACGTCACAAGCGTTTAGATTTGATAAAAAAGTACACTTATAACAAAGTTATTATATTTTTTTTTAAATGGCCTTAATGCTTGTGACGTTATTTACATTTTGTCGTAAATTTATGTATCAATAATTAATTACGTTATATTATAACTTTTAATTTTACTTAAATTAAATTTGCCTTGCTCACTTTAAATTAAGTTTCTAATTATCCTTTTTATAAAATATATATTAATATTATATTTAAATTTTTATTTATTTATTTTATTTTTTGTTTCAAGAATCCAGAGTGAAAACTATTAGCTGTTCAATTGCTAGCAAGGTAGCAAGGAATAAATAAATAAAACATATTGAAATTTTTATGTGTTTTATTATAATGTGTCAAGTATCATACTATTAACTATAATATCAACAGAATACATTTATTTATAGAGACTTTAATTAATTAATGCATTATAATGTCATATAAATAATAAATAACATTATATTTTCATAAGGCAAAAGAGATTTATAGTATTATATAACATATTATAACACAGTCTGCTCTCTACAACACATATATGACAAAAATATTTATTATATCGATTTATAATGAAATTGGTACTAGATTTCAAGACAATGACGTCACTGTATAGACATACTATATTAAATTCCCCACTAAGCTTTACCCATTCACTACCATAAAACTGTGAGCTCATGTCATGACATTTAAAAAAAAGAAAAGAAAAGGCAAAGAAAAGAAAAAAAAATTCTATATCAAAATGAAAATATCTTGAATTCAGTACAGCCTCCATATAAATACATGCTATCTTCTGAACGACAAATAATAAAAAAATTTCATACTATAGTAACTGTACCAAAATTGCACTTATCGTATAATATTATTAATAAGATTTGCTTTAGCTCGAGTGCAGTTCATACAGTAGCAACTAGTAACACTATGTTAAAACAAGTGTTGTTATTATCGGAATGAATATTTACAATATAAATTTCAAAACATAGCTGAGAAAAAAATGAAATATGCAAAAAACATTGCAAAAACTAAAAACACTGCAAAAAAAAAAAAAAAAAAAAAAGTGAGAATTGCACAATATAGTTTAAATTATACTCAAAGCAGTTACTATTTTATGTTGTCAGTTTATTAAAAATGCTAAGTACAAGGTAAACCAGTAAACCACAGTTTATTTACATGGAATTGCATTGCAAGTACTTGTCCGATTGAAGAATGTAACCACCAGTTATGTTACGTGAGCTGGGAGTGACAATCTTCAATCAAGAAAGTAACTTACAATCCATATACATAAAATGTGTGGTTTACTGGGTAGCCAGATAGTACACCAAATAACTGCTAGTTTTATGTATTTCCCAACATTGAGATACAAATCTTCCCTGGAAAAATAAATTCAATAGTTACTACTAAGACTTTTTTAAAAATAAATTTGTTAGATATAAACAAAGTTTTTTAATATCTAATGAGCTAACTATTTACCGCTGAAGAAATTACGTTTATACTAACAAGTTACTCGTTATACTTTTTTTCAACCAATTTATTGGTTTGTATACTCAAGAGTTACTTTTGTGTAACTGAATAATTTCTTAAATTTATTTTTTACGTGTATAAGAAGTTACATATTGTGCTATTTAGGTGCATTAATCAATATTGATTAATAAAGGAATAAATGTTTTAAGGGGGTAGATGATCGACTGATATCTCGCAAACTAGGACGGTTGCGAATAATAATAATAACACAAAGTAATAAAGAAGAAATGTTACTTAAAAATTTAGTTATGTCAAACATGTGAAAACACGATCAAATATTTAAGTTATTACACTTTAAAGATAGCATGTACATGTGGAAATTTAAATTTGAGCGGGAAATTTTAGCCAAATTAGAAACTTTTGTACAATTAAAAATATTATTAAAAAATTTTTTGGTATAAAAAAAAACATTTTAAATTAAATTGATTTTATTTAAAAATTAAAGTGTTTGTTTTATTGGAATTAAATCATGTACAAAAATTATTGGGAAAATATAGTTCTTCTTTTAGCGATTTCCGGTCCAAGTCGGTCCCCCACCGCCTTAAAGCCAATTTGAAACAATTTCGCTTACATCCGCTTCCGTTTCGACGTACTGCGCATGCGTAGTAGTAGGCCTCAAAACAGTTTTTTCTTTATTAGTCAATAGTACAGCAAACTTGTCTATTTATAAATTTCTTAGTTAAACATAGATAAATCGAATTAATAAACAGGTTAATACAAGTAGTGCAAAATATTTTAATTGTCTGCATTTTTTCTAAGTATAATATATGAATATATTGCTTTGAATACATATATTTTGATTTATTAAAATAATACACATAATGTATAATAATTCACTGTGATGTTATTGTATACGTGTAATTTGATGAACATTTAAGTAGATGTGCTCTTTTGTTGAACTTTACATACATAATTTCAAGGGCTGGAAATTTAAGCCAGTATGATCGTCCACCCGGGAAAAATTTTTATTTTTATTTATTATTATTATTTTTTTCAGTTTAATTAGAGTTTCAAGCTTTTAGCTAAAAAAAAAAAAAAAAAAAAAAAAAAAAAAGCCTGATTTGATCCCGTAAAAAAGGAGGTATTGAAATAAATACGAGCAAAAATGAGAGAGAAAAAAGTTTACCAATTTTTTTTTTTTTGTTTAATTTTAGCTTAATTTCAAGCTTAAAGCGAGTTTTAAGTCAAAACAGTATAAAAATATTAACCCAGCACTTTTTTCAATATATTTATTTTCAGCTCTGATAATTTCCAATTAGTATGTTCAGCTTGACCACGTATGGAAATTACAATATCGTCACTGTATCAATATAGCACAGTATATTTATAGTATACAGTATAAGGTCAAGATAAAAAAGCATTATATATTATATATATTACAGTACTGATGTTACTAAAAACCACATAGAATACAATTCATAACCTTGTAAATATAATAAATATTTTATTAATAATATAATATTATTATTTCCAACTAATAAGTTATGATAAATTATAATATATGAAGCTTTTAAATTATTTCAATTTTGTGTTTCATATGGTTTTCCTTACCATTTATTTTCATGTGCGGCCACATAGCAAAAGTACGAGTTAAAGCTTCTGAGTAGAAAGAGAGAGAGAGACAGAGAGAGAGAGAGAGAGAGAGAGAGAGAGAGAGCATGCTTGGAGCCAAATAATGAAGGTTTTAGATATTAATTTCCGCGAGGCCATTTGTTTCAATGAAAGTTACAATGTGGCTGTGGTGAAGTTTTAGCAAAAGCTTTAGCTGTACTCTACTTTCTCATATAAATATACACTATATATATACACACACAAAATGCATAGCCCACTGTGGTGAACCATACTGTATTAAATACTTTAAGGTTATACTAACATTCCAATGTTGCCAATTTTAATTCATATAAATAATAAAGAAACCATGTTAGTTAAGTATTGTCAACTTTTGAACTATTAAATTCGTTTTTTTTTTTTAAGATGTCATTAAAGAACAAGACAAAAATTTATTAAAAAACATCTAAAATAACTACTTTTTTTAAAGAGCTTTATGTTTACTAATATTTCTAGAATTAATAATGAGAAAGAATTGTAGAATTTGTAATTGTAGAATTGGCCATATATTTAATACATAATGTTAAATGTTAAATGTTAGGCCTAAATGTTAAAAATTGTAAACAAAAATAATAATTACTTTACTGCTCCAGTAAGTTAGAATATTTCCGCTGCTTTTTAAATGCATGAGAATTGACAAGTTTATTTATTTTTATTATTCATTTACCTGGGTGTAAACGTTATGACTGTATATATTTAAAGTACACGCTGACTTTAATTGTATATTACAGGGTAAAAGTTCTTTAAAAAAAGCATAAATACATTATATTAATAGTCTAATTCATCTATGAACTTTTTTTGCATGCAGACTTTTTTCTCTCATTCAAGTAAGAGAAGTATCCTGATTCTTATGCAGCCAGTAGAACAATTTTCAAATATAAAAATACAAAAGTACTGTATAGGCATGGCATGCATATGAATAAAATGAAATAAAACAAACGAACAAAATAAAATAAAATTAGCAATCACTGTAAATAGTTTTATTTATTACGTAAACCATTTTATTATTACCATGCATTAGTTGCGCAAACACAATAACCACGCGCAAACTCAAAATAATGAGCAAACCCATCCAATATAACACACAATACTCAGTAATAATATTAGTGTTATCTTGAAAATTGTATCCACAAGTATTAAACTTTAATGATAGTGTAGAATGTCCTTAAGAATACATAAAATTTTATATTATTATTTTACTCATATCTATAATATACTGTATAATATTGAGAATTCATTAAGGAAAATGGGAGGTAATAAAACTTGTGTATAAACTTTGAATATTTTAATACAAAGTAATAACCGTTCTTTCTCATAGTTTTCTATAGATATTATTTATATTATATAATAAAAAGTGTACAAAACTAAATTTACATTATATATCCTATTACTAAAATTGAAATAGAAAACTTTCATTAAATACAACGATTAGAATGAAAATAATCGTGTAAATTAGATTGTATTTAACCCAAAGGGTTGAAACATTTATTATTATCTTAAATTTACAGTCTAACTGTCTACTAAATGAAAATTACTTTTAAAGTAAACGCTTTTAAAAATATAGAAAATTAATATTTTTAATATAATAAAAGTTTAATTTTAAAACTGATGTTTGACTTAGGAAATTAATTTCTTACTGTTACAAATTAATTTCAAAATTCATGCTTTTTCACGTAATGTTTAGTTTAAAAATATTATAAACTTCAATCTAAGAGTAGTTCAACTGTATATTTAAATATAAATTTTATATTACGTAAGAAAAGGTTTAAAATTAAGAAATTGCAAGCATTCCTATATACAGAAACATTTTCAATTAAACTTACAACAAATTATTTTGTATCTCTGTCTTAATTAAAATTGTATCATTATACTGCCATATTTTATATAACAGCGTTTTATAAATAACACTTTAAAATTAAGTAAAGAGTTTTTCATTATTTTGTAGATTTTTAATATGAAATCTTTTTGTATAAATTACGCATATAAAAGAGTAATTTTATAGAATAAAAATACAAAAAGTTCAAAATTAAATTTGGCATGAGATAAAAATAAACATTTTTGATGTAGAAAATACAACAATTCAGTTCAAATATCACAAATTGATAGATGTGACTCTTCAGTACAAACTAATAACTGAATGGAGATTTTTGATTTAGGACGCAGAAAAACGCGAAGGAAGCTAAGGTTCCCCTAATTAAACCTTACGCTTATGGGGAAAACACGTATATTTTATTTATTTTCATTATTATTATTTATTTTTTTGCGATTTTTGAGAAAACTACTTCACCGATTCCAGAGATATTTAAATGAGAAATACTAGAAATACGTTTACGTGTTATAAATTTTTTTTAAAGCGATAACCTCCAACATTTGCACAGGAACTTGTAAGTATAAACCTTATTTCTTTAGCGAAAAAAATAGCTTTTTTCATCTTAAAAAAAACTTTGTAAATATCTAAAAAAATATATTCTGAATGGTAACTTTTTAGTTCCTTTTTTTCCTCATACAAAATTGAATAATCCTGATCTATTTGTAAATGTGATGTTATTTGTATAAAGTTTGGACTCAATAATCCAAGATTATCAAATATATAATCAACATTATTTAAATAGTTAATTCATCAGTTTAATTATTTATGAGTTATTATTTTACTTATATTTATTTATTTATAAATAAACCAGGTATATTTTATTAATATATATTCTCTCACCTCGTTATTTTTTTTATTTTTTATTTTTTTTTAATTTTTAGTCAGTTTAAAGCAAAAATGACTCAAAAAGTAACGCTATAGTTATCGCTATTTTAACTTCAAATTTTGTCAATCTATAACTATCACGTTAATTTTTGTAATGTTGTTAATCTATATTATAAAAATAGCCAGTTTGTTAACGTTAACGCCTTACGTTAATTGACTACAAAGCTGAACAATTAGTAAGTATGTTTTTAATAAATATATTCATTAATACAATAATAATACTCACATAAAAACTTTGAAAGTTATTTAAAATTGCTCCTAAAAAAGACAAACATGTTTGTATGCTATATATATGTACGTATATATAATATTATATATATGATTGCACTTTCCTCCATGCTATATTTGTGTTTAATATCAGTATAGCTATAATACTATAGAAATAACACTTGGTAACACACACAAAACAACAACACATAAGAGTTGAAGAGTCACACAGTAATATACATACTTCACGACACAACGAGTGTTTTTTATTTCAAAAACATAAACATCGCCTTTTTTTTATATTTTTAGTGAAATATGAGCACTTCTATACCATTCTCTACTTCTCTCTCTCTCTCTCACTTTCTCTCTCTCTCATCCACTCTCCTACACTCATACATTCCTAAAAAAAATATAGTCCATGAAAAACACGCTCCAACAAAATATTATAAAATAACACGAGGACATTATTGTTGGTAAACTACTGACATTACGCAAAAATTAGGATTCAAAATATTTCATTCATTTTTCAGAAACAGACAAAAAAATATATATTATTTATATAAATTATATTCAACGTTTAATTTACTATAATAATATTTCATATTATTTTAGTTTTTTCCCCTCTCTCTGTAATAAATATTAATATGATGTATATAGTCAAATAAAATAAAATACTTAAATTTAGTTCTTTTTTTCTACATTATAAATGGGTAGAGTAATAGATTCATATACTACTTTCAAGTAAAGATCCTTATAATATACTCTTTAGCAATGCAAATTACATACTATGATATCCTTTGCGTAAAGTTTCATAGAACTGTTATTTTTACTACTTGCGATGGTGTATATTCAATTGAGATTGAAAATTTAACATTTAAGTTCTTGCGTATATTCAACTGATAAAAAGAAATTGAATATAACATTAAAATTATTCCGCATTTGCGAAATTTCTGTAACAATAAATATTCCTGCACAATTCCTAATCAGTAAGTCGAATAAAAAGTTACATTTGTAGACAAAAAATATGAATAATATGATTTAAAAATGATGTCTTTTCCAATACGGATCACACAAAAAAAAAATAGATATCACTTCTTCTTAAACCATTTTTAGAAAAAGTTGGGGATGGATATGACTTTTTTTTTTCTTGTGATTTATATGAAATTGAACGTCAGATCTGATTTGAGATAAACTGTGACGTCACAGGTTTAAGGAAATGAGTGTTGACGTGGCTTTAAGAAATAACAGACCACGCCCGAATATGAGACCACACCCTTAGTAATAATATTGCATGTAATTCATATAATACTATACACTTAACTTGATAAATATTTACAGCAATAACTTTCAGGACATTGTTATTGAATTTTTGTTATCAAGATGATTTTGATTAATAAGTGTCACGACAAAAGGGATTTAAATATTTCCTCCATGTACTGAGTCTTTTAACATTTATAATCAGCATTACCGCACATATGTGACTTGATGCATAACAATAAGAGAGACATCCACTGCTTGCATTTCATTTCTCGATTTCTCCAACTTTTACAAAAAAACTCGTCATCAAAATGTGCTCACCCACACACCCACCCCACCCACCAACCCACCCCACCCACTCATTCTCACCCACCCACCACCACCCACCCACCCACCTACACAACCATCCACTCCTCCCCCTTCTCTCTTTCTCTCGATTGCACGTTTCTCGTCGCCTCATAATATGTAACTCAAATTCTATTTTGTCTCAATTGATCATGCACAACATGACATATAAGTGAAATAAAAGGCGTAGAAATGTAGCAGTGGACAACTCACTTATTTTTATGCATCAACTTGTTCATTGCTGTACTGTCTGGAAAATACATATAAAATATGTAATAAGTACACAAATATTGTAAAACAAAAATTATTGCTAATAAACATTATGTTCAACTTATTTAATAAGGAAACTAGACTGGTTAAAAAGTTAAGAAAAAAAAATTACATTTTGGATAACTTAAGTAAAGTTTAAACTATAGTTTATAAATATTTTGAGTATATTTATATAGAATAAATACAAAATGAAATTTAGCGTGAGAAATAGAAACTTGAAATAATTGAATTTGTCATTATTTGTTCAGTTTGAAAGACAATAATATATTAACAAACTTTGTTTTCTACGTTGTTGATTGAGAGGTAAGTTCCAGTTTATTGCTTCTCTCTCTCTCTCTCTCTCTCTCTCTCTCTCTCTCTCTCTCTCTCTCTCTCTCTCTCTATCTCTCATTTCTATATCTTCTAAATTGAAATTTCTATATAATACAAACTTGTCTCTTAAAGTGCGTATCCTTATAACAATTTCATTTCCTTCTCTCTCTCTCTCTCTCTCTCTCTCTCTCTCTCTCTCTCTCTCTCTCTCTCTCTCTCTCTCTCTCTCTTACCACTCAAATACCTCTCAACGCATATACCAATAAGTTTTCATTTGCTTTTCTATGTTTTACCCACTTCAATACGTAGTTTTCAAACCTGAACAACAATCAAAATTTTATTTTCATATATATACATATATATATATATATATATATATATATATATATATATATATATATATATATATATATATATATATATATAAAACAACCCACAGAGCTCTGTAATTTAAGTTGATTGAAATTATTGAACCGAACAAAATAAAGAAAAATAGTTAAAATATCTATATATTTTGAGGTCAAGCGTGTTTTGTAATTATTGGTGTAGAATGAGGTAGAAAAAAGTAAAAAAACTAAAGGCGAGAGAGAGAGAAAAGAGTGTGAGAGAACAAACTCATAAATATTTTTGATTTTTTTTTTATTGTGCTGAAATCCCATGCTCTCCAAAAAAAAAAAAAAAAATCCTTTAATATTCGTAAGCTCTTATTTTGATTACATTATTTCAGTTTTGTTTCTGCTAAAAAAAAAAAAAATCTAAAAAAATGTCATTTTATGTAAAGCCTGAAACCATGCAAAGAACTGTACGTGATAATGGACCACTTGCAATAAAATGTTTTTAATTGTTGCAGCAAGTAAGTGAAAACAATTTTTACATAAGAAATGTATTAAGAATTATTCAAATTATTTTAAAAAGTTCGTTCATTGCAAGTGGTCAATTACGTATAAAAGTAAAATTACCATCCTAAATTAAAACATTATTACAAAACTTATATAATTTTGATAGTAGTTTTAATAGTAAAGTTATGCAGTAAACCAAGAAAGATTACGACATTATCAAAAACGGCTTATATTGGGCAAAATCAGACGTATAATCTCCAAATTTAACCCAACTGTTTTTACAGTACAGCCAGTTACAATTTATATTGATAATGTTAGATATAACGTTAAAAATATTTTAAATAATTACGTTAATAAATTTTAATAATAACTGTATAGTTTTTAACTATAGGGCACTTTCTACCTCTTCCTTCTATATCCTTTCATCCCTCAAAAAGATCGTAGAACAGGTCGCTTGCGTCTTTCATGGCTACCTTATGTCACTTCACAACGGTTCTCTCGATTACAGGGGCTAAGTAAGACAGTATAAACTATAGATATATAAAAAAAAACTATGACGTATATTTGTGTTTATTTTAACGATAACTAAACATTGAATAATATATTCATAAAATAATGCATTGTTTACTCCCATATTTATATAAATACATAGTGTGGTTCTTATGCGTTTTATGATAAAATTTATACAATGAAAACTCTTAATGACGAAGGTGAATTGAAATTTTGTTGTTGAGTTTATGATATTTTTGGAAAGAACTTTAAAACTTTCTGACGCGTTATTTTTTCTTAGGACGATTTGAGCATGCAAAGTATTTTTAATTAATTTTTGAAAATCGACCTAAAAAGCCTGTGACGTCATCAGTCCACTTTTTTCTCGGCAAATACTAATCGTTCGAGGTTCAGTAACCAGTTTAATAAAATCAGCTCGTCCTCAGGATTTCAAAAAACAGTCTACTGAACCTTCTACGGTCAATACTTTCCGAAATAAATGCCCAATTGATGATGTCACAGGCTTTTTAGGTCAATTTTCAAAAATTAATTAAAAATACTTCCCATGCTCCAATCGTTCTAAGAAAAAATAGCACCTCAAAATTTTTTAAAACTCTTTTCAAAAAGTGCCATAAAAAGTGGGGGTTAAAAAAAATTCACCTTCCTCGTTCTATTGTCTAAGGGTTTAATCAATTCATAAATGTTTACAGGAACTTGCAAAGCTTACAATAGTACAGTGTATAATTGCTTTTTTTTTTTTTTTTTTTTTTTTTTTTTTTGCATTTTGCATTTTGCAGTACATTATTTTATAAAACTATTATAATATCTCTAATGTAAACGTATACCAATATTATTTTGCAATTTTATTTATGAATAAATTTTTCAATATAATACAGTGCTTTTTAATTATAAATATTTCAAAACGCATATAAAAAAATATATAAATAATTCCCAAGATATAAAAATTTGAAAAATTACTTTGGATATACCGTTATGATATTTTGTCATGTTAGATATATAAAAAAGAATGTTTGATGAAAGAAAAAAAAAGTTTGTTTTTCGGTGGTAAGCAACATTAAAATATTCAACGTCTCTAGAGATTTCTTGAAGATATTTTCTCTTAAAAGCAAAACTAAAACAAATTTTTATATACTTTTTTCCCTTTAAACCCTTCGATTTTTATTGATCTGCATTTTTTTCTCTTCCTTCCATTACTAATAATAAGTTATGAATATCAATGCTGATTTAAAATTTTAAACAGCAATGAATAAATAAAGCAATCATGAAGTATCCGCATCGAATTCGATTCAATTATATATCAATATTTTAGACGTATTTGGTATCGAATCGCTGTTATTTTGAATGGAGGAAAGGGAAATACATATATTGGAAATATTATCAGCATACGATTATCGATAATTTTGATTGTTTAGTATTACTGAACAGCTATTCAATTGCGTTTGAAAACAATGAAAATTGATTAAAGAAGTTCATTCAAGAAAAAGTAACGTTTATTTAAATGTGTTTTGTATAGTATAACTTAAATTAGGTTACGTATTGATGAAATAAAAAGATAATATTATAAATAGAAATAAATAAATGTAAGTAAGATGCTTAAAAATGTGCCCAATTTCTAGATGCCATTAGTACAGTATATTTGTATAAATATCATATTTATTATTGTTTTTAATAATATCAATATCAGTCCCATACTTGAGACACTTAAGGTAGTGATGAGAGTAATTCTTGGCTTATCACGTTAGTACTGATGTTTTATAGTTACTACATTATTAATTAACTGGTGATTATTATTATTTATATTTGAATTTATATATTTTGAGTTTTATCTGTGTGACAAAATAGACCATACTTTAATTCAAAAAAAACATCACACAACTTTTTTTAATTTTACTAATGCTTTGCTTACGATATTTGCACATCCTCTAGTGAATTAAATCCACAAAAAAAAATAAACCATCCTATCTGCTAATAGCAGGCTCAATACAGGATATTGAAGGGAAAAAAAGTATTTACTTTAATACTTTATAATAAGCTACACATATAGTTCCTTTATAAAAATATTATAGTGATTTTTATCATGTATCATTCACTTGACGCACGTCGACGTAGGCGCATCAAATTTACGTGTCATGTGAATGATCCTTTTAGTAGCTAATTGTTAAGACATGTTTTAAAGCTTATATGTAATAATAACTGTTTAGAGTATAGTTAATACTGGATTATTATTGTACTTTATATATATTTGCTAATGGAAACTGAAAAGCTATGAAAATTAAGAATAAACTACTATACTTTGGATTAAAAGCAGTTGTACTGTACTTTAGGTTTTAATTAGGTTAATTATTTTGTGAGAATGTAAATGTTTTATTTTATTTATTTCTTACTATATTTTTAACAAAAATAAAGCTTTATTGCAGTTATATGCATTTCATTTCTAAACTAATAAGCCACGTAGTACTTTTTTTTTTTTTTTTTTTTTTTTTTTTTAATAATGATATAATATGTGAGTTGTTGCTAGTCATATTGACCCTTGCGGGATAACCGTGGCGGGTGTTGTTCTTCTCCTTGTTGTCTTGACGACGTTTCGCGTCCCACGTTGGACGCATCTTCAGGTTTGTGTATACGAAGATGCGTCCAACGTGGGACGCGAAACGTCGTCAAGACAACAAGGAGAAGAACAACACCCGCCACGGTTATCCCGCAAGGGTCAATATGACTAGCAACAACTCACATACATCGAACCGTGAAAGCCTACATCAATACAATGATATAATACTTTTGTAAAAGTTATAATAAAAATTTAATAAAAACAAGCATGGAGTTGATATTGTAAAATTAAATTTTATATTTAAGTACAGTACACAGGACAGTAATAATATATTTTACCATTTAAATTCAGCGCGTGTTTTTCTCTTATGAGAATAACACAAGGTCCATTATAATAAAAAGGTTGAGCGGAGCACAAAACTCACGTATTCAATTTCATTTTGCGATGGATTGTACTTGATTCTCAGCCAATACGATGCCGTTCACCAGTTACGTCACTGATAAGGTGAACAAAGATGTATGTGGTGATATGACGTCTTTGGTGAATTCCTGCACGACCTTAGCCAAACCTTTTTCTGGAGACTCTAACCTCTTATATGCATGGACCTTGAGAATAACATTACAAATTTAGCTTGTGTTTTTTAATGGTAAAATATATTATCACGCTCCTGTGAACATGTGTACTATATTTAATGTAAGAGGTCACATATCTAATATCTACTGATATTGATCATCCTACTATTGCTATAAGATTTGTTTTATATTTAAAGAGTATTGTCATATTGTCATAATGTACACATACACCCTTGATAAAAAAAAACTCCACTCATCATCGAAATAAGAATAAACAAAACAATTACATAATTTTAGCTACATTTCATAAATGTTACTAGTATAGAATAGAATAAATAGCTGTTACGTAACTTGATTACTGTAAACAAACACAAATCATGTTTTTATAAGTTAATGTTAATACATTTGAAAAAAAAAAAAACGTATTTATTTTTATTCACGAGGGTCCATTATTTCAACTCCCTGCAAAATTGCAAAATTTGGCTTCCCTTTTTTTATTCCAATTAAAAAAAAAAGTGTTACGATAACTTTTTTGATTTGCCAATGACCATTTCCGATCTTTCCCCTTAATATTTGTTGTATGTACAGTGCATATAATACACTAAATTCATAAAATTAGACCAACCTATATATATTTTACAAAATGAAATGAATACTTTAAAAATCAAACAAAAAAAGTATTATAAATAATATATCAATCCAATCTATCACAGAACAAATTTATTAAAAAAAAAAAACTCTTGTAATATTATTTTGAAACAACAATATAAATTGAAAACATGTCAAAATCTGACATTTTAGGTTTTTTACTTTTAAAAAATTGTATTTGAATAATATCATGGTAATATAATGATTGTAAACAAAATAATGATATTGAATTTTTTTTCTTTGTTTCTTTTTTTGTTTCTTTTTTGTTTCTTTTTTTTTTTTTTACTTTTTTTTTCACTTTTTTTTTTGTATTCTGTGAGTGATATGTTTTTTTATTTATTTTTTGTTTGTTTGTTACAGGTACGTAATGTTTTCGCTATACATATATACACTAGTGACATGTATAACACTGGTTGACTGCCTATACATCCCATATACAAGGTAAGAGAGAGAAAAAAAAAACGTGACAACTTTTAATTATTTTTAAATGTAAAAAGCAAACACTTTTTGTTGTGCGAGTAAGATAATTTTTATATCACATTAAAATAATATAAAACACGTATTCTGTGTGTACAAGGTTATATTCTTATTTACCCCCTTCTCAGCCCACCGAATATATATGAGATTAAATTTAAATAATAAACTAAAAAAATATATTGTACACAATATTTTTATATCTACTGTAAATTGCAATGAAATATTATCTGAATTGCTTTAATTTTAGAGCCAATGCATTATTAAAAAACGCTTATAATTACTAAAATTTAATTTATTTGTGTGCATGTTTTTTTTTATAAAAATTTAATAACTTTTAGTATATATAAAGCATTTAAGGCTGTATTTCTTATTTTAAGATTTTGTTGTTGTTATGTTAGTACAATGATAGATTTATTTTGAAACTATACAAAATTAAGTTAAATTAAGTTACGAAAAAACAAAAAAAATTTAACAAAGAATCTGTCAATAAAAAGAATAATAAAATGGTATTTTTTTTTAATAAAAGGGTGTAATTTATTATATATTTTTAACGATATTGACCCTTAAAAATAATGAATAACATTTTTGTTGATTACTATTTTTCTTTCCTTTTTCTATATAGTAATAAACCATATAAACTATAAAATCATAATTTATGTTATTATTGATGTTAATAAATTTTCACTTTTCAAATAAAATATTGAACTAAAGTTTAATATTGTTATGTGAGAGAGACGAGATGAGTGTGCGTCGTGTGAATATTTTTGATGAAAGTAATGTGAGAGATAATTGCTTCTGTTAGGAGAGATTGAAAATAAAATGTCATTCGTTTGCCGGAGATTCATTGACTTTTGTTTTCTAACAAATAAATTAGCTTTCAATTTCAATCACGACGACGTTGTAATTATCAGTTAACTCTCTCTCTCTCTCTCTCTCTCTCTCTCTCTCTCTCTCTCTCTCTCTCTCTCTCTCTCTCTCTCTCTCTCTCTCTCTCTCTCTCTCTCTCTCTCTCTTACTCTTACTCTCATTCAATTTTTCTCTGTCTATTTTTCTCTTTTGCTCTGACTACATTTTGCAAATCTCTCTCTCTTTCTCTCTCTCTACGTACTTTACCTACAAAGATCGATCTCTTACAATTTTCTAAACGCTCACATTCTCATGAAACTTGGACATCTGTTTGTTTTAACTTAAGTTCTTTGATTTTAAGCTTTAAAGTAGAAGAATTAAACCTTAAGTAAATTTACTATCATGAAAAAAAAAAAAAAAAAAAAGAAGAAGAAGAAAAAGATCGCTTAGTGATCGAATTTTTCTTTAGAACCTACTGTAAAGTTTTTTTTTTTTTTTTTTTTTTGAATAAACATTACAATTTAAATTTAATGACGTGAAAATGTATATTTTACTTACAAAACATGAAAATCAAAATTTAGAGAGAGTACAATAATAACAATAACTTTATTATTAAACAGTTGATGCCTGATTTTGCTCAATAAAAAGCCGTTAATTATTATTATTATCACTTTTCAAAATGTTTTTTTTTTGTCCTATAGTATAATATAATCACTCCTTTTTTATGCTGTATACTTTACGTAACATATACTGAATATTTTAAACTATACTAACAAAAAAGTAATAATACAAAAACGAGCAGTAAAAACCTGTAAAATCAATAAATTATATTAAAAAAAAAGTACAGACTCTAATACGAAAAAATAAAAAAAAATAAAAAAAAACATTGAGTGAGTGAGTGATTCGAATATAAAAGCAAAAGTATTTGATATTGTGAGCAATCACGGAGAGTGTGGATTGAATTTGATTGATGGTTTGACAGTATAGTATACTCGCGTATTCATCACAATTAACATGACATATTGGAGATTATAACACACCTATAGAAACCACAAGAGTTGAGCAATATTCATTGCTGTAAACAAGCTTATGTATAATTTGTTTTATGAGATAATTTATGGCATTATTATTATTTTTTTTTGTTCTTTAAATATATGGTACAGAACAAAAAAAGATCTTTAGTTTTCAAATGATATTTATCTAATTGGCTGCTTTATATAGTTGTTTTAATTTTTTAGTCTAGAGACAATTCGATTCTTTTATCGTAAAAAAGTCAACAAATAAATAAATTAAACAATTGTTATTTATAATAATATACAGAACAATAATTAAAACGCCAGGTTTAGCCCTGACAAATGTATGGCTCAAGCTTATATTTCATTAATCATGCTTAAGAATATAAGCATCATTATATTATAAATATCTGTGATTAAAAATTGATCAATTTATACTGTTCTATTTTAATGTGTATTGTATTTATTTTTTTTTCATTATGTTATAAAACTCTGACATGAGAATAATGTTTAATATATGTCAGAGGACCATGTAAGTGGGTGAATATCTTTTGTATATATAGCCTCTCAATAAAAACCATTTATTATTATTATTATTATCAAGAATATTGTTCAATGAAAAACTAAAATTATTTTGTTTATTAAAAGTAAAATATTGTTTTATATTTATTTTAGACAATATTCATGAATTTAAATTTTCATTGGTTGTCATTTCTTATTCTACAGTATTTAGTTTTTTTTTTTTTTTTTTTTTTTTTTTTTTTCTTTTCCATCACGAAAACATCAAAGGTTACTACAAACTAGAGCTGTGGAAAATCGTTAAAATTTCAAAACCGGTTAATCGAAAAAATTATTTATCGGTTCGGTTAAATCGAACTTTCGGTGATTCGATTTTGATTTCGATTTTTACGTTAAAAAATCGTAAAAACCGTTATTTATTTTTACTTGTTAGAAAATCATTAATTTTAAAACGATTTTTTGTTTCTATAAAATTCTTAATTTAATTATTTTACATTAAAATGTTAATATTTATGGCTATATGATATTACGTTAAATGCACTATCTCATATTATCTTTCACTTTTTCTTTTATAAAATCAAATGGCATCAGAAAAAAATGTTGCGATGCAATATTTGGATTAAATTGCATTTATTATGAAGGATAATAATGAATTTTATAATTTTATTTAATTTATTAATAAAACTTTTTTTTTGCAAATAACATAAAAATGAAAAAAAAAAATTGTTTTAACTTTATTGGGTTAAATATATAAATTATATAATGATTTATTTTAAAAAGAATATATTTTTAACTATTTTCTCAACTATATAGTTCAAAGTTAAAACAATTTATGACGTTTTTTTCTTGTAATGAAAACCAAAAATCGAAATTTAAAAATCAAAGTATTTCAGTTTGATCAACAAATATAAAAATCGTTAATTTTTTTCGATTTTTCGGTAGAAAATTTTCAATTCGGTTTTTTATTTTTGTTTTTCGGTTTCTCAGATTTGCCGAAACCGGTTAATCGCGTAAATTTTAAACCGGTTTCCAATAAACCGGATATTTTCCACAGCTCTACTACAAACCGTAAAAATAGTTGAGATTTCCTTGCTGAGCAATTTTTGTCCTTGTTTGTCCTTGTCTTAAACTTACAATTATCTAAACTTAACATATAAATGCTTATTAAACAAAATAAGAAACCATCATATTTTTTTAATGTACATTTTATACAACAGCAATACCAGTTATGGGTTCGATTATTGTATTTACGATTTTGATACTACAACGATAACGATATAATAGTTATCGAAACGTTATAGATTAACAGTTTTATTAAAGTTATAGATTAACAAAAATTGACGATATTATAGTCGCATCGAAAACAATACTTTTTCCTTAAAAACTCAGAAAAAATTTACACAAAAGTACAAAAAATGCACAAAAAATACGAAGAAATAAAAAAAAAAAAAAAAAAAAAATCTGAATGAAGTTCGTAATCATTGAAGCCATTGTAGTACAGTCATTATGCAAGATTTACAATATTTTATTTCAATAAAAACATTGCTGAAGATTTATAGTAATCGTTATCAAAAATAAAACTATCGTTATCGTGGGCGATGTTTTAAAAGTAACAATATCGTTATAGTGCGACGATAGAATATAGTATCGTTATAGAAATGTTGGGTATCGAACCCAAGACTGAACAACGCTATCGTAAATAGTAAAAATAGTTATATGAAGTTACGTCTTTAAGTTACACTACATAGTAATCGATAAATAGTTGTTGGCTATCAACTCATAAAAACGCTTGTAGTTGTTGAAATAACATTATAATAAAGTTCTATGTTTTTAAACATATATGATAAACTTTTTCTCAAATTTTATATATATATATATATATATATATATATATATATATATATATATATATATATATATATATATATATATATATATATATATATATATATATATATATATATAAAAGTTTGCTGTGAACAAATATTCATTATGTCGTTCTAAAATATCTAAAACAAAAAATGACGCCTACTTGAAAATTATGAAACTTTTTTTCCTTCATTTTTTGTTATTATTTTATTTTTACTAATATAAGCCTACACAATGGAACAATATATATATGCTAAAAATAAACTTTTGTAACCTAATTTTCCATACACAAAAACCAACAACAGTATGTTTACTCTAATGCTTTTGTAGTCCATCAATATTGATTTGGGTAAAGTTTGGGTTGGTCTCAAGAGATTATACCATTATATGAGATATAATAGCTAGGCTATTGTCATGAACATTCACTTTTATAAATACCTGAGGGTACACATATTTTGTTCAATATTATTTCAATATCATCAGTTAAGTAAGTGTTAAATTGAAAATATAAGAGAAAAAAAAATTAATGGTGATTATTTGTATACTTTTACGATATATGAAATTTTATTCCAATGTTTTTGACAATACAATGTATTCGTATCAATACTAATTGTTGTTTCTATAGTTAATATTTATTATTTACATACCGCAGTTTAAAGACTTTATGTATTGTGTACAGTATCTGCGATAACAAGATATATATTTTTTTTCTTTCAACAAGATTATAATTTATTAATAAAAAGTTATGACGTTTTCCATAATAAATGTAACTTTAATCTTTGAAAAATAAGCATGATTATGCATATATTATATATATATAAATTAAGTTTTATTAAAATAAGAGTATACATGACACACATATACATATAAATCTCGCTTGCAAAAATAATTACTTTAGTAAATTGAAACATTACAGTATAGTTTGTATTAGAATAAGCTAATTTTGTGCACTTACTTTAACTTTAACTACATTTTGGTGCGTGGGAGAAAAACGTTCGATGTATTGAACGACTTTATTGAACATTTTGATGTTGAGCATCCTACGTAGATGTATACATGAACGACTTTATGACGTATGTTACACGGAGAGAATTACCCGAGTTGAAATAACAGAAGTGCGAACCAACTCAAGTTTTTGAATCGTCATAACCGAATCTTGAGTAAAACCAACTCAAGTTTCAATTATGACGATTCAAAAACTTGAGTTGGTTCGCACTTCTGTTATTTCAACTCGGGTAATTCTCTCCGTGTACTTATGATTGTGATATCTATTATATTTAGATGTGGTTTCTGTAGATGACAGTATTATTTAATATGTTTTTGGTTTGGAAGTATGTATACTAACATGATATCACTATATTTTACATCTCTATATATATGTATACAGATTTCAATATCATAATTCATAGTTATTGTAATGTTCATTTATTTTCTTCAAGCTTATAATATTTATTAAATTTAGTTGTAATTTTTTTTAAAAAATGAACCTTTTTTCAGGATAAAATATATTTTAAATTATTTTTATGTGTTTGGTTTACTTTAATATATTATAGTATAGAAATCTTTAAATGTTACCGGGATTATTTCAAGTTATAATAATAATATAATAACTTTATTAAGACGGCATTATAAGGGCATGATAAACCCATGTCCACTCATATGAAGCTCATAATAAGGGGGACAAGTATAACATTGAAAATCAACGTTTATCACTTATCACTTAGTAAAAAAAAGGCCCAGAATATTCGATCACTTAACTATATAATGTGCTACCAGCTAGAATTAAACAATGTAAATCATATTTATTATTTAAGAAATACATACTCAAAAATATGTTTTACAGTGTATCTGATTATTAAACAGTTAATAATGTCAAATATAATTGATCTTAAATAGGACATAAATTACTGTATATTTAATTATATTTGTTGTATGTACTCTATGTTGTGATTTGACTTTGACTTGTTCTACTCTGTAAAGACATGGAACGTCATAAAATCTTATATCTTATTTTACAAAACCTTGACCACAATATCATTAAATAAAAAACAAGACGAAAAAGAAAGTTAAAGAGAGAGAGAGAGATGACTAAAAACTCAATAAATTGAAAACTAAACGCAATTATTCGTATCGTGATCTGTAACGCTATAGGTTATTACTATGAACTATCAGTAAAAAAAAAAAAAAAAAAAAAAAAGTAAATATTATTACTTTAATTTATTACGGAATTTTTTACTTGACTTATTTTCAAACAATAATAATTTATATAATAAATAATTTCATCATTCATCAATGTAGAAAATTCCAATATGTACATAAATATGCATAATTAACCAAGCAATTACACAGAAACTATGCAGAAATATTACTGATAATAAATATACCAACATTATAAAATAATTACAATAATGCATTATTAACTATAATGCAAATTTAATCATTCACATTATATTAAACTATTTAAATATTTAATTTAAAATGAGTGTGTGTGTGTGTGTGATTGTATGTATATATATATATATATATATATAATATATATATATATATATATATATATATATATATATATATATATATATATATATATATACTTACACATGAATGATTCAATATTACATAGAAATATGTGTTTCTACATTATAGCATAGTACACTCACACTCTTTTGTATAATTTGAATTATTTGAATTATTTGCATTGTTTGTTTTTAAATATTTAATTTATTACTTAAATTTAAAATACTTTTTTTTCTTCTACTGTTATTAATGATTGTGAAGAAATCGTATCACATATATGAAAGAAATGACGTAATTTATATCCCTGTCACGTAAATCTTGCTATTATTATTTTTTTTCAAACATTAACATCATGAATTTTGTGTTTATACTAATTTAAAATTGTAACTGACTGTACTGTTAAATAGTTGGGTCAAATTGAGAGGTTCAGTAGCCTGATTTTGCCCAATAAAAGCCGTTAATTATTATTATTAATATTTTTTGGAAGGTCATGACTATCCGTAACCGTTATATGCTATGGCACGTAATATATTTATAATATAAAATAGCATACATCATCTTGATATAAATAAATATAACTGAAATAAGGCTTGCGTAATAATTATGTATTTAATTTGGCTGCGCGTATTGGAATGTATTATTTGATAGTATTTAGATGTAATTATTTGATAATGATTGTTATAACAGGTCAAAAACGATCACCTTCCACAAATACCTAACATTCCTATCCTTTGTTTTAATGTTCCATTTCTACACCCCTTGACATTATTATTCATTACAGTTCTACAGATCGTATTTTATAGCTAAACTGCATAGAGTATAGGGATAAAATTAACTTTATTATGTAAATGTGTACGTATTTAATCGTTGCAATAACGTTGAACTTTTGTTTGATACTCTCCTTTTTATTGCTCTTCTACGGGACATAATTATGCTATTTTTGCAAGTCACATCTCGTGAAAATCAATCTTATTAATTAAAAAAAAAGTTATAACAATGTTTTATCTTAATTATTAATGACGGATAAATAAATATAATAACTTAAAAAATATCTTGTTATCTTTAAAAATAATTTTGTTTTGATAAAAACATCATTCTGATATTATTATGTTACATTGTTTTGTTATGTTTATTGATATTGACTATATTACACTACAGAATGTATTAACATGTTATTAATGTGTTATACATATTTAAATTTTGACTTTGAGTTTATGCATTGATTTAAAATTTGTGCTAAAAATTGAATAAATAACATTTTCTATAGTACATAATATATGTATACATAATATAGTACATCTTTCTTTGTAAAAAATTATTACATATAACAAATGTTATACAGTATGTACACCTCTTCACTATAACTTTCATTATGTTTCATATTTCTTATAGCTTTACATATTGCCTATACCTCTGCATTTACCATTTTTTACAAACACTTTGGCTTTTTGATTTTTCCTCTCTCTCTCTCTCTCTCTCTCTCTCTCTCTCTCTCTCTCTCTCTCTCTCTCTCTCTCTCTACAACAGCTGAATTTGACTTGAATAAAATAAAATAACAAAAACATAAAGCACGATAGATTCTTATTTAAAATTAATGTCTTTTATATCCTTTTAAAATTGCAATATTTTTTTTTGTATAATTTAAATATAATTTAGTACAAAAAATATATTATAAAAGACGAAGAGAAAAAACAACATTTATTTTTATACATATAAAAAAGTTACCCCTTTGTAATTTTCTGACCATTATGTATCTTAATAGTAACCCTCTAACCCTTATGTTATATATTCAAAGGAAATACCATTATTTGAAATCACAGACCGCCCTCAAATATCATAATACACTGATGAAATTTTAGTAACAAACTTTGCCAAGGGTAAAAAAAAAAAAAAAAAAAAAAAAAGGAATATATTACAAACTCAATTATTTTAGTCATGATAATTTTTATAATTTACATAATAAGTGCGTAAATTATATAAACCTGTAATTCTAAAACATATAAAAATTTATAGTCAAAAAGCTACAGTAACATTATTGATACTATAAGGTTACAGCATTTTTAGACTATAAAAATACAACACATAGTATTAAAAGGAGCCATATAGATCATATTAAACAAGTTAGATATTTGAAATTTAAACACTCTGTGTAATTTCTTTATCCCCATTGGTAAACATGGTATGCCAATAAACAAATAATAAAATGTTATATGTGTATTATTTAAAACGATTAAATTATTCAACATTTATTTGTGGTTTTAATGAGTGTTAATATACGTTAGTATTTGATTAATGTAAATAATTAGAAACATAATTATGTGACCTAGATTAATGACACAAGGAGGGGTCAATGCTTGATGTTTCAAATAACTGCAAAATTTTAATAAGAGTATTTTAGAAATAATAACAATAAACGAGTAAAATTAGTTTTACAGACCTCATATAATAAAGCCCAAATTCTTACAGTGCAGTCTGTTACAATTTTAACTTTTAATAAGAAACAAATTGTTCGTTGAGATATTTTTTTTACTACTATTTTTTAGTTACTATACATTAAAAACGTTGAGATAATTACGATTGCAATTTAGCATTTCAGAACATATGAGTTTGTTCTGTAAAGTATAGTGAGGCTCAAACAATGATTGGTTACCCAAAAAAATAAGACATATTCATTGGTTGATTTTGTTGTTTGAGCCGATAAAAGTGAGTCGCATGTTGAGCATGGAACTTTTTTTTTGTAAAGTTTCGTTCATTCTTATCAGGTCTAAAGTTTTAAACGAAGAAATAACAATGATCCACCATAATAAATAAACGTAGTTAACAGGTAATGACGTCATGGTCAGATGTTCTTAACAAAGGAAAAATTTCGAAGCTGGCTCAAGAGTTGTGTGTAGTTAAAGAACGAACTATGGTTCAACATATTAGTAATAAATGATTGAGTTTGGGTGTCATTTAAATTTTCAAAAATTTCCTGATTTATTATCAAAGGTCTTAGTATTTTGTCAATAGATAATTTGTGGGGAGTGTAAAAAAATAATAATAAAATGACATTAAAAAACATCAACATCAAGTTCATCATTCAGAGCAATCAAATTATTTTTCATAAAATTTGCTTTCTTTAATACAAAGAAGTAGCTTAATAATGCTTATATTACTATTTTTCTGTATTTTTTTTCTTTTTTCTTCAAAGTATTATTCTTTTATTTCTTGTTTTTTTTTTCTCTCTTTCCAGTATTATTACAAATTAACACGCAAGCAAAAGGGTATCGAGTTAATGATAACAAATAATGATAATAATAATAATGTTTATCATGATATGAGAAAAGATTGTGATAAATTTATATATAAAGTTAAAGTTTACTCCATAATCAAGTTTGAAATGTATAATATATATTGTGATTTAAAATTGATAATATCAGAAGTGATTATATAGATGATAAGAGCCATAATTATGATTAGAATAAAGTGATTATGTGTTTTTCTATTTCTTTTACGTGAATGGAACATTTTTAAAACATATTTATAACACTTTAATTTTTTCATGTAGTCTTAAAATTTTAATTGTGTATGTGGTAACTTAGATTATTTTACATGAAAAAAAAATACTACTAATGATGCTAATGCATTCTTGTTTATTACAATGGGTAAACCTGTAAAATATAAATTATATTCTCTCTAATGTAATCAAAAAGTGCTTTTTTTGTAATACTTTTTTTTTTCTGTATTTACAACTTTCAGTCGAAATTTTCAATATGATTTTTTTTTTTTTTAATTTTACATACTCTGTGTAGAAAAAAAAATTACTTTGAAGTCTGTTTGACAGAACCATTCAAGATTAAAAGTAAATCTTTCTTTCATTTAGGCAAATAAAATCCAATAATTCTGATAAAATTAAATTTTTATTTAATTATACTATACTGTGAGTAATTTAACGTTAATTATATTTATATATAATACATTCGAACGAAAAAAGCTTTTTAATTTTTTTTTTTTCACTTAAAAGTTTTGTAAAGTAGAATTTTAAATTTTATAATGGATGTTATAATTTATAATAAAATTAACTTTTAATTTTGTTCTCTGTCGTCTTAATAATTTTTTTTATTTTTCAGAAGATTTTAAGAGCATTTAAACATTTGTTCTGTATTAATAAAATTTAGAGAAAAAAAAGTCGTACTAAATTTGATTGTATACATAAGTAAATATCTGGAATAAAAAAATAATTATAATATAATAAAAAGCTTTACAATATGCTATTTTTTTAATGAACCTATAATGATACTTGAGACTTTAGCAAATAATGAAAGTAATGAAAGTTTGTAATTTAGCACCTGTTTTTGGACGGGAAGGTTTGAAAAGTATATTTTTTCTGTTTCACCTTTTTTATATAGCCTCTTCAGTCCCAATATACAATCAGTTGTACATCAAAAAACTTGCCAAAAAATCTTTAAACGATCGAAAAAAATAGAAAAAATAGAGATAAAAACATGTGGATTGTTTCAGAACAAAGCCACTAAAATTTCACGTTTTTTAGAGCTATTTTGAGCAATCTAGAGTGGGTAGGGGGTCCGTGACTGTAAGAAGAAGCAAAAAAAAAAAAATCGAGAAAAGAGGCATATTTTTGTCATTCTGAGAGCCGCAAAAAAAAAAAAAAAAAAAAAAAAAAAAAAAAAAAAACTGGTTAAAATTTACGACAATGAACTATTGTTTAAAAGTGTCTGGGACTGAAGAGGATAGAGCAGTAAATACGTCAAAAGGAAATCCACCTGACTGGGACTCGAACCCAGATCATTGGCTTGCCTGGCTACTGTTCTTTAGTTAAAACAGCCAAGCCAAAGATCTGGTTTTGAGTCCCATTCAGGTGGATTTAATTTTAATTTATCTACTTATTGCCCTATATAAACACGGTAAAACATGAAAATCTACTTTTTAATAAAAACAGTCAATTTTTTTTTTAAAGAAGATGCCGTATTTATTATTATTATTTTAATTTAACCTCCACGTTATATATATAAATGAGCATACTCAATAATAATAATTATGATAATATACAATCTCCGTAAGGATCCCCTCCCTTCTTCAATTTCATACAGTATATACGTTCAATTTTCTGTTTCTATTCACCTTTTATGTTATCAGATCGAATGATCCTTTGTTATTAATAATCACTAATGATTTCATTTTGATTGTTATCATCATTATTAACTCGTGAATGATCAAAACTCACACACATGTCATAAACTGTTGTTAAAGATAACAACTTAAAGAAATAGACCAGAGAAAAACCTAAGCATTTATATCACAAAACACTTGATGGGACTTACATAAATAACTTTAGTTTGTCTCAAAACCCAACTGTAGCTCCGTAGCAGTGATCAGAAATTTCGATTTATGCAACCCGCACAACACTTTCATACTAATTATTGCATTTTTCTGACGTCTTAAACATGAATTTTCACGCAAATTGCATACTTTACAGTTTTTTTACGTTCTCTCATGGGGCTACTTTAACATTCTGGTAAAAATTGTCATCAGTTTTGAAAATCCCATTACGTGTTTATTAATTAAAAAGCACATTTTGTTTTATGTGGTCTATGGCTTTAATTTTATCTGGTGCGGAAGAAAAATATAACAATGTTTCGAGCCTAACCAAGAATAAATTTTGTTTTATCGTATAAAATATTTTTTTATGTCTATTATTTTTTTAATTACACAGCAATGATCTTTATAATAGAATAAAACTTGCCTCGTTCGTTCGTTCATTTATTATAATCACTAATTTACTTTTTTTTTATTGAACATCGCTATACAATTATTCTTATAGTGTTTAACATGAAGAAAGAAAGCGTGAAGAGTAAAAATAATAAGATTATGAACTATACAGTAAATAATTATCGACAATTTTCTTTTCTTGTATGAAAAGCCTGAGCAAGCTAACGTAACACAGTTCGTGTCTGAGATGAGAAATTACTGACATTTGCAGTCTAGAACATAAAGAAAAAATAATAATAAAAAGACATAGATTGATGTCTTGACTGCGAATGACTCAAGGTCCATATAATAAAGAGGTTGAGCGCAGCATAAAACTCGCACAGTTGATTTTATTTTGTGAAGGATGTACTTGATTCTAAGCCAATACGATGCCGTTCACCAGTTACGTCACTGATAAGGTGAATAAAAATACACCAGGTGATATGACGTCTTTGGTGAATTCCTTTAAGCTGCGCGACCTTGGCAAAAACTTTTCTCGGAGCATCTAACCTCGTATATATGGACCTTGCAAATGACTTTGTAATTTTGAATACAAAATGACGTCACTAACTCCAAAGACATTGAAAATCAATGTTTAGACTAATGTATGCGTAATATTGTAAAATGTTTTTTTTTTCTTCTTCTTCTTCTTTTTCTTTTTAGTGTGTATTCGATTTATTGGAAATGTGTTCAGGATGTAACGGTTCTTATCTATATCATGATGCTGATGAAAAAGTAAACCTAAAAATAATAAACTTTTACAATTTAGAAATGTATTTTTTATGAATAAAATTCTATTTGTAAAATAATGGATTGCAATGTATTACGTTTTAATAAATATTTCTTTAAGATATTTTTAGTATTAAAGTATTAACCGAGCTGATATGGTTGAGTGGTGAAGGCAGCTGACTCGTAACTTTATCATTTAATTTTAATTATTTTTTGATCATTTATAAAAAAAAAATGTAGTTTTCTTTTTAAATTTGAAAATATTGGAAATTTTTATTTTTAAATACAATTTTTATCCCCCCCTCCCCTAATACAATTTTGAAATCATATGAATAACAAAGAACGATTCTATTAGTTATTATAAACGAAAAACATACGCTTGTTACCTAAATCTGATATAGTAATGTGTATATCGCAAAATAAGTATATCATTTCGCCTCTAAAAATCTAGAACCAATCAACTTTAATTTAGAAATTATCTAGATCAAATAATACTGTGTCACTGTGTGTACAGTGTACAACCGTATAATTGAAAAAAGTTCAACCGTAGTATAAATATATATATTACAACATATAATGTTTCAACGAAAATTTTTAAAACTTGACGAAAAATCCAAATTCCTCATTATTTTTTCATGTAGTATTTTTATTTTCTTTACTATTCATAAAAAATATATTTTCTAAAATCTTAATATTCATTGATTCGAAAGGGTAAAAAATATAAATAATTTTATTTATTTTTTCTTAGTATCTTATTTCTAATTTGAATTCAAATGAAAAAAAAGGGGCATATATAAAATTTTATTTTTTTACATATGACTGAGTAAAAAAATATCATGCGTAAAATTTAAAAGCAAAAGAAGAAAAAGCATTCATGTTTTGAATTAAGTAGAGCTCCGCGTCATGTTGGGTCAGTTTTTATGTAAAAAATACCATACGGTATCTCTCTCTCTTTCTCTCTTTCTCTCTCTTTCGCTCACTTCTACACATTTTTTGTCTTTATTTTTTGTAATTTTTTTCCTACTTCTTCTTTCTTCTCTCGTTGCGTTTCAAAAGGCAGTATGAATATTTTGCAAGAGATAAATAATTTAATGTTACTTTTACATGTAAATTAAACTGACTACTTTGAATATACAACTTTGCTACACTGAAAAAAATTAATATTATTTTTTTTTTACATGTATATAATATATTTTATTATTATTTTTTTTTTACAGTAAAAATAAATTTACTTTAAAATTCATGGTTTTAAATTTAATTTAAAGTTTTTTTATTTTTAAAAATTCATTCATATTTTCTTTTTGATTTTGAAGAAATACTTAAGCATTATATTAATTAAACTTTATCAAGTATACATTCTAAAACAATTGTCTTCCATCTTATTGGAAATAATATTGATTTGTCTATACCACATAAGATTTAAATTTACTCCTTAAACACGCTACATTTATTTTTAATATTTTTTTGAAAATATAAGCTTACAGTCATGACAGCTCCACATTACTATTTATTGTAACAAAATAAAGTGAGTCTAAAATGATAGGAGATTTCACTTTGTACTACAATAAATTAGGCCTGACTACATGTCTGGCCCACTCTTACACCTAAATCTTAATCCTTTCGTGGTTGACATCTCGTGGTTAGTGACCAATATAATTATATATATATATATATATATATATATTACGTGCCATGATTTACGGTAGCTTATTTATACAATTTTTTTTAAAGTTTCATACTCGTAATTTAGAATTCAACACATTATTGTAACGTCTTAGATTAGTTCGTTGAATTTGTTTATAGTATTTTAATTGTGCAATTTTTTTTTTTAAGTATCTGATACCAATGAAATGTGAAGTTGTAAAGGAGGGGACTCACCTCTCACCTAATGAAAACAAGGATACAAACTTATACAAGTTTTTCAATGTTAATTTTTTCACATTTTTAATAGTATACATTTTTTACACAGGTCCGCGATAATATATTTTAATATTCAAAAGCTAGCGCTAAATTTGCAATGTTATTCTTATGAGAAAAAAAAAAAAAAAAAAAAAAAACGCTGAATTTAAATGGTAAAATATATTATCACAGTCCTGTGTACAGTACATTAATGAAAGTATTTTATTCGTTTAATTCTGTACTAAAAATCACATTCTTACGTAACAAAATTTAAGCTATATAGAGGAACAGTGAATCGAAATTAGTCAAAATTTTACTCCTTTACACTCATAAAAGTTTCAGCTCTTTACAAGTACGTGGTTTATGACTTTTGAGTAACTTGTAAACACAAATTTTTGTTGTTACAGTGTATTTATTTAAATTATTCAAGAGTCGTTTTACGAATGATCGCGGTTAAACTCTGACTCGCAAAGATATATAACAAAACGCATAAACGTATCATGAAAATGCTTTGAATATTAAGTAATTATTCTTACTACGTATATGTATACCATTCATTATTGAACACGAAATTTTTTTTTGTATGTGTGTGTATAATATGTATATATATATATATATATATATATATATATATATATATATATATATATATATATATATATATATATATATATATATATATATATATATATATATATATATATATATATATATGTATGTATGTATATAATATATATATATACACATACATGTTTATTCCTTGAGTAATAAAAGAACTGACGTAATCTTTTTGATAAGATAAATCATTCTTGTGCTTGTTTTCTGAAACTATCTATTTATCAATATGTATAACAAATCTGAAGTAGTAATGTTTTTACTGATTCAGGAACGTAATATATTATACATCTATAACACTATGTATTAATGATATTTGGTGGAGTTCTAAACAATATTACGTCTAGGCTATTACAAAATTAAAATTTTCACTATAATTAATCTAAATGTTACTTCACTATTAAAAAAAATTATTTATTGATTGTTTTGATGTTTTGGTGTGGACTTTGTGCTAAAAATTATTATGAGTCGAATAAATTTAAATTCTTAATTTAGACCCTCATATTTAAATTCTTAGGGTCACGATATGTTACATTGAAATATGAGATTTTGGATCTTTAACCAAAAAGATTCCATTTCTGATTTTTTTAAAATTGAATTTACACTTCTCTCTCTCTCTCTCTCTCTCTCTCTCTCTCTCTCTCTCTCTCTCTCTCTCTCTCTCTCTCTCTCTCTCTCTCGTACGCACTCATACATTCTTACCACAGAAATATCTTCCAAAATAAACAGTATAATTATGTATGAGATCAATTTGAAAATTCCAAAGAAACAGGTCTAGTAACCACAATACTTATTAGAATAGTGACCATTAGTTCTAGCATCCAGCGCGGAAGCATTAAGGCTTCATCCATAGAAATTTCACATATTCCGATTTTATTATTATTATTATTTAAACATAAATGTAATACAACATAATTCGCGTTACAAAATTTGACCTGTTTTCTGATGCAAATTTTTATGTAAAAATACATTATATACAAAGTAATCTAATTAAATTCAAGGTTACAGGAGTTATTTTCCTTCCCGGAAAGCTTCTGTGTTTGACTTCAGAAGAAAGTTTTACAAGTTTTTGCACTTTTCAGAAGAGTCTTGTAGCATAAATAAATAAAAAAATCCTTACAACTTTATTAGGAAAAAAAATATGTGTTCAACATAAATTTGAATACGTATTCATGGGCAACAATGAAAATCTGAATGTTTTATTTTATTTTAAAACTAGATTTTTATATTCAAAGTATAAAATGTGATACTTTGCAGGGCCAGCATGTTGAACGTAATAAAAATAATAACAACTTAAGCAACATTTACATCGGCAGAAATAAATTATTAGTATAATATTGAATTATTTATACTTTTTAGCAAACCAAATTTGTTGCACAACATAATTGTTACTGAAATGCCAAAATAAACATAATGCCATAATAAATAGGGGATGAAATGTTTGAGTCCTGAACAAAAAAATAGAACAGAGTATAAAATTGTTTTGTCTGAATAATTTGTAGCTTGCGTTAAAATAGTATAAAGTTTTTTTCCTATGGACAAAAATAACTACGTAATAATTATTCTAGTGTATTTTTAGCACAATTCAATGTTCAATACAGCATTATTTATGCTACACAGCCTTATCATGTTGTCTGGACTGGTTCCCGTTCGATCACCAAAGTTGAGCAACGTCGAGCGTGGTCAGTACTTGGATGCGTAATACCGTACAGAGACTTGCGGCGTGTCTGTGCTGGCAGTTTATATAAAGAAAAAATCATACCTCATTTTCTCTTTAGTTTTGTGTTCATTTAATTTTATCTTCATTTATGCTTTCAATTTGTTTTATTTTATTTTTGTCACTTGGTGAGTTATAAAATTAACATTTATCAAAAAAAAAAAAAAAAAAAAAAAAAAAAAAAAAAAAAAAAAAAAAAAGCTTAAAATAAGAATATAATTAATTTATGAACACAACAAATCAAATTTTTTTTTTGTGCGAACCAACGAAAAGGAATTGCCATGGTTGGATATGTATTTATGTGCTAATGCTAATAAAAAACAACAGTAATAATAATACTAACAAAATGCTTAGTGATATAAATAAAACACAAATTAAGAAATTTATTTTGCCTGCATCAAGGGACCTATAATGAAAAAAAATGCTGCATAATATATTATAGTACATTGAGAATAATGGATTGGTCAGAAAATATAATTTAACCTTTAAAATCAATACATAATTATATGATGCATTGTACATTTTCTTTCCTTTGACGTAATACAATTGTGAATGTAATTACTTTAATATTCAGTGTATAAAGCTGGCAAATTTCAATGTATATAAAATACTTGGGATATATGCATACTATACGATCAATACTCTACAGTATAGCAGCTTTGTATTATAGTGTTACGAGTACTACAAAACTTAACTTTCTTTGTTTAATGAGAAAAAAAAGGCAATAGAAAGAGATGTAATGATTTTTTCAAAGCCCGAGAAAAATCTTGACGTATATAAAAGTTATCGTATTACAAGTAAATTAGAACAATAATATGTTGAAGTCGTAGAAAAATTTCTTGGTGTTTACAAACTTTTGTTTTTATTCGTATTGTTTGTAATTGAGTAATATATGTTTCTAAAAGTAGGAAAAATATATTGCATATTTATTTTACTGAGCAGTATTACTTTATTTCATATAGAAAACTTGATACAGAAGTAAAAAAAAAAAAAAAAAAAAAAAAAGTACAGTGCTTTTTTTTTTTTTTTCTTATATTAGTTTTGGCACTGTAGTTCGAGATAGGTTCTGAAATATTTTTTAACCTACGTAAGTATTGAAAAGCTCTCGCTATCTCTTTAGAACTAATTAATTTTTAACAGTTTCTCTCTCTCTCTCTCTCTCAATTCTTTTTTTTCTTTTTTGTTTTCACACTAAAAAAACTATTCTGCCTATTTAAAAGTAGTAGATGTAATATTTGGTTATTTACGTAGTTCAGAAAAAATATACTATCATTGGTCCTTATGACAAAATTACAAATATTTTTTCAAATTACATTTTTATACGGGTATAACAGAAAACTTCTCTTACATTAGAACCAGTTAATCTCGTGTGCATTTTGCTTATATTAAATGTTACAAAAATAAAACAAACTTTAACAAGTGATCAACTAGTTGCATTTTTATAAGAAGAAAGAATTTTGTGTTGTAAAAACAACAACTGTATAAATAATTTCCCCAAGAAAATATCTAGCATAAAAATATCTTAAAATTATGATAATTGTGCACGAAAAGCAACAACGTAATATTCAAGCTAGCTTGTTTTCAGTACAAATTGTTCCACATGACATAATTTATGCTATAATGCATAATAATTATGCTGTATGGCATAAATATTATGTTGTACAGCATAATTATTTATAATGTTCCAATGTAGAAGAATTTATGCTATAATAACATAAATGCAGCATAAATGATGTAAATTATTATTTCCGTGTGCTCTATAATAAAATATACAATTTAGTTTTACACAAAAGATAGTAAATAATATGTATTTATAATGATCTCAAAACTGTGTTACAAAGTACAAATTGAAATAAGTTTTTAACTCTATTAGCTACGTGTAATATTGAGCAGGAAAATAAATTACTTAGTAAACATGCTAGTCTGAATTTAAAAATATTTATCGATTAAAAACATAATATAATGCCCTGTAGATAGTAACATTATTATATTTAATTATAGATACAATTCTAAAATAGCAACATTCAATGTATATGATATAAATGCAGCATAAACGTTGTAAATGATTTTATTTGTAAGCATAAATATGCATAATGTATAAAAATTCATCCCTTTTCTTCTTAAAGGCGTAGAACACCTTGAAGAAAAAAGTTGTGTAATATCCTAACAAACCTGAAAATTACCGTTGATTTGGCCGGAATCATTGATTTCTACTTTATTTTGAATTCACAAAATGCCACTGGCGGTCACTGACGTCACAGCTCGCTTGTTTTACGCGCCCGTAAACCGTGCGAGCTGTGACGTCAGTGACCGCCAGTGGTATTTTGTGAATGGAAAATAAAGTAGAAATCAATGACTCCGGCCAAATCAACGTTGATTTTCAGGTTTGTTAGGATATTACACAACTTTTTTCTTCAAGGTGTTCTACGCCTTTAAGCAAGAAATTAACCATTGAAACTTTGAGTTGAAATGAATGTAAAAAATATCTCTGCAATCATATGCTTTTATCATTTTTATAATCTCTCTCTCTCTCTCTCTCTCTCTCTCTCTCTCTCTCTCTCTCTCTCTGACAATGATATTTAATTCCTAAGAGAACAATAATCTAGTTAAATAACAAAAGCTTTCCCAAAAAAGATACGTATGATATTTTCTTGCTGGAAGGGATTTTATATTTAAAAAAAAAGAAAAAGAAGAAGAAGAGAGAAAATAATCTTATTGTTACTTGTCTTAACTGAATAAATTAACACAAAACGCTGGTAGCAAGACATTAATTACTGCGAGAATTTAACCAAGCAAGCATGCGGGTTCATTTTGTAATGATACGTACGTGATAATTTCATGAGATTTATTTCTCATTACGTTTAAAATTCAATGTTTGAGTTTTTGAAAGTGTCTGTATATTTGTTCAAGATGTTTCTTAGTCTATATTATATAGCATCTGTTTCAAACGTAAATCCTTTTGCTACTTTTTTTTTTTTTTTTTAAATTAAGTTTATTATTATTCTTATTCCTCATGTTAAAGTATTACATTATTAAAAACTAAAGTTAATAATTATACCTTATTACTCAGGGTTGAATTGGGTCCTCAGGAGCAAATTGAAACCATAGATCCTTGTGACCATCTCATATTTGAGGAAGGGGGGGGGGGATGTTAAAATATAGAGGAAGTATTTAAATTAATCGTTTAATTCAAGACAACAGATAATGCATATATCTAGAGTAAAATTTTACAATCAAGTTTTTATTTTTTAATACAATGTTTTGTTTACGAGTAACAATAATTTAAAGTTTAGAGTCAGCAGACTTTTTTCTCCCATTATACACAGTAAGTGAAGTATCCTGATTGTTATGCAGCCAGTAGAGCAATTTTCAAATATTAAAATACAAAATGAATGAATGAATGAATGAATGAATGAATGAATGAATGAATGAATGAATGAATGAATGAATGAATGAATGAATGAATGAATGAATGAATGAATGAATGAATGAATGAATGAATGAATGAATGAATGAATGAATGAATGAATGAATGAATGAATGAATGAATGAATGAATGAATGAATGAATGAATGAATGAATGAATGAATGAATGAATGAATGAATGAATGAATGAATGAATCAATACTAAAAAAATTTTTTTCAAAATTTTACCAATATATAATATATATATATATATATATATATATATATATATATATATATATATATATATATATATATATATATATATATATATATATATATATATATATATATATAATACCTATACATATTAAAAAAAACACGCATCAATCTCATTAAATGTACGGTAGATTGGTGACAAAAGTGCTGAGATGTGACATAATTGCCGCGTACAGATCCATCTTAAGTTTGCGTGTTGGTAACCTAGCAACCAAACCATAAGAGAAAGAGAGAGATGCTGCAGCTTCTTAACGTAAATCAATGAAAGAGAAGCTATATTTGGTCACCGAAACTAATCTCAATGTCAGAATAATAGTCTGCGGAACCTGGTTCGTAACATGAAAACTTACACTGGATTAGCTATATAGTCGAAATTAAATTTGAAATTTCTTTTCACATTCTATATACTATTAGTTTTGCTTAAAGGTTAATGTAATTTACTGTATCGCTTTATTTTTGTTTCCTACTGTAATCCTAATTAAAAGTCATTATAGAAAGAAAAATCAAAACTTTTACTCAGGGATGAGAATGACATATTTTTGAACTTTATAGTGACAAAAGTTTTATATAACATTAATGTTAGAAAGAATCGAAATAATCAATTTTATATAGTTTTGATAATATTTAATAAATAATAACATATTTATATAATATATTGAAAAATCATTAAGATACTATAATAATATCAATAACATTTTATTTTTCAGTTTCAATGAGTAGAACGTACTCATATTAATACACCAGTTTTACCAATTTTATTATTAATTACATTTTATGATATTAGAAATTCATATATGTAAAAATATTTAGGAAATCATATTGTCAATCGATTGACCATACAAGTTATTTCACAAGTTTTTTTCTTCTATATAGCCGTTTGCTCTAAGATGTCATATTATGATTAAATGCTATCATAAGCTAAAATAAGTTTAAACGAATATGGAGTCAACTAAATTATTAAGATACTCGCCTTATTAAATTACCTTTTTTATTCATTTAAATTTAAATAAACTTCTCTATTTATGTATAGATAAAACTTCATTTTTGAGAGGGCAAAATTTGGACCTGATGACAAGTTTGATTTAATTTAAACTAACAAGTATGTTTTCCTTTTAATGAGGAAGGTGAATTTTTTAAACCCCCACTTTTTATGACATTTTTGAAAAGAGCGTTAAAAAATTTTGAGGCGCTATTTTTTCTTAGAACTATTGGAGCATGGGAAGTATTTTTAATTTATTTTTAAAAATCGACCTAAAAAGCCTGTGACGTCATCAATCGGGCATTTATTTCGGAAAGTATTGACCGTAGAAGGTTCAGTAGTCAGCTTTTTGAAATCCTGAGGATGAGCTCATTTCATTAAACTGGTTACTGAACCTCGAACAATTAGTATTTGCCGAGAAAAAAGTGGACTGATGACGTCACAGGCTTTTTAGGTCGATTTTCAAAAATTAATTAAAAATACTTCGCATGGTCCAATCGTCCTAAGAAAAAATACCGCCTCAAAAATTTTTAAAGCTCTTTCCAAAAATATTATAAACTCAACAAAAAATTTCAATTCACCTTCCTCATTTCCCAAATATTTTATTTTCAGTATTACCTATGCCAATACACTGCTGGAAATTGTCAATTTTTTTATTTGACACAGTAAATTGTTGTGTGGTATAGGCAACTTGCAGGCGTACTTGAAAATACATAAAGCTATTACTTAAGTGATGAAAATACAGATAATACTTAGGTTAAATTTTATACTAATATAGTTAAAACAAATTTTATTTTATTTTAAAAGTGCATGAGTTATGAAAGTAAAAATATTTAATGCATTTTCTATCAAAGTTCATAAAAAAATGTAATGCAATTAAGTTTGTTAAATACTTTCATTAAAGGCAAAAGTTAATTTATACTTCAAAGTATTTTATAATCCTCGTGATTGCGGGAAAAGCTATATAAGTAAATTGCTCACATTGTTGGTAAAATACCTATTTTTAAGTACCAGTAGAGTACTCTAACTGTAAGTAAGTGCCAGGGTAAATACATTGAATTATACCATGTAGCTTTTACTGTTGTTACTTTTAAAACAAAATGGCTATCAATGCTTTTTACAACTACAACCGAGTTGAATGAATTTTAATTTTATAATAGAGATAATCAACTCTTTTTTAAATAAGTTTCATATTAAAAAAAAAAAGTTAAAATGCCAATATTGCACTTTGCATTATAATTTATAAAATTAGTAGTTTTAATGCATATAAATTGTACTCACCTGAAATAAAATAAATTTTATATAATTAAGCTTGATTCACTTTTAGCAATTTTATAGTAGAAAGCATTTTATTACATACTACAGTATATTGTATTATATTATTATAATTAAAAAAAATCATGCTCTGCAATCAAATTAGTTTAATTGAAAACGCAGAAAGCTACACATAACTCATACGTGATTGATTTAAGGGAGTACTAATATATAAATAGTTAATACATTGAAACACAATATTATACTGATAACACACTTACGCAGGCAATTTCAGCGCAAACTTCAAGTTTAATTATGAACAAAGCAGCCGCTATATTGTGAGTGCACAGGTGAATTTTATAATTTAAAAAAAAGTAACAATAACGCATCAAATTTTTGCTGGAAATTAGTTTTATATTTACCTACGCATACATATATATATTTTTTTTAACACACAATTATTAAATCCAACATAGCCTTATCGGTTGGTTCATTATATTTTTACTCAATATCTTAATAATTAAATCACTACTAAATTAATCATGAAATTCAGTTTATATTTCAAAACAAATTAAGTATTAACATAAAACACGCAAGTTTTTTCAAGTACAGAGAAATAGTCTTGTAATGGAAGCAAAAATTAATAAATGTTTTATAAATCATTAGAGAAAATGTTTTTCATATTAACTGTCATTTCGTTTTTATTTTTAAAATTTTTTAACTCTATTGGAATTTGATTCCACAATTTAGGTAACAAGAATTTTTTTGTCCTTTCATTGAATCTTCAGTCCTTCAGTCCGTCAGTGAAATGCATAGAAGTTAGATGCTTGCTTTCTCGGTAAAAATGACGTTACACATAAAATATTTGCACTGTTACGTCACTTAACTTTCTCTCTCCTCTCTCTCTCTCTCTCTCTGAGGGAGAATTTGGGTATATTTAGTCCAATTTGCAAATAAATTCTCAACCTTTAAAGAAAAGTACCCATCTCTACTTATATATAGATGACCTAAAAAGTAATGGTCTAGTACTTCTTTTCGTCAATGTAATTACTATAAGAATAATATTTTATAAATTAATATTTAAAAAAAAAAAGTTGTTATCTTCAGTGGGTAGTTAATAATTAAAGAATATAAAAAAAATAATAATATACATTTCATATAAAAACCACATAATGCTTGATTGCAATAAGTTTAAAACCAACCACATTCATTATTTATTAAAAAAATAATAATTTATCAAACTGCTTGTTAATTAGTATGGTTTATTAGCAATTATTAATTGTGGTAGGGATTTTTTTTGTATTAAATATCATTTGTATTAAAAAGAGAATTAATAAATACGTTTATATTTAAATTATACATAATATAACATACCTTTTTTATATTGTAAAGTTATAATACCATATTTATTAATGCACATTTACAATGTTTTTTTTTTTTTATTAAAACTTATTTTTAATTAATTATTTATTTATACAAATATAGACTTCATACACATGATTATTATTTAGTTGTGATAAGAGAAGCATTCAACTTTTTGATTTTTTATTTTCAAAAGTATAGGCTAGGAACTTAATTGACAAATAAAGGAACAACTGTTTTGAGGCCGACTTTAAGCTATTTCGCACACAACCGTTTCCGTTTCTACTTACTACACATGCGCAATACGTTAAAACGGAAGTGGATGTAAGCAAAATAAGCATCCTTAAAACAGTTGTTCCGTTATTAGTCAATAATAACGATAATTTAAAAAAAATTATTTTGAAAATTTATTAATTTTTGTTTTAAATTGAGCTAATTTGCTCTATGCAAAAATAAATATATTAATACAAGTAAATGAAAAAATAAGAATATAAAGAAGAATAAATTTATGAGAAATAATGAAATGATAATAGTATGTATAATAGTATTACTCTCTCTCTCTCTCTCTCTCTCTCTCTCTCTCTCTCTCTCTCTCTCTCTCTCTCTCTCTCTCTCTCTCTCTCTCTCTCTCTCTCTCTCATTTATTTTTATTTTAGTATTTATTATACAAATAAATTATGTGTAATTGCCGATGGCAGTTTTAGATATTTTTACAAAATGTAAAAGTGGAATAAATTTAAAAGAAAATAAAATAACTACTTCAGTTTATTTATTTAGTTTTATGTTTTTGATTCATCAATCCTTTGAAATTCAAGCGTCACTTCCTTAAAAACTTTTGAATGCTTGTATATAAGTATTATTCTAAATACCATTTTGATATATGATTTTATTACAGTATCATTAGTTTAAATTGTCTCGTATACCAATTGACCTAGCACATTACATAAACGATTGCCCAAATCGTACTTGTCCATTGACTTTGGTATTCTATATATACTTTGATGTATTGTGCTGTGCAGTATCCCAATTAGACTTACAAAATGCTCAATAATATCTACCATCTCTCTCTCTCTCTCTCTCTCTCTCTCTCTCTCTCTCTCTCTCTCTCTCTCTCTCTCTCTCTCTCAGTGTGTCTCCGAGCAATAATTACGATAAATTACCTTCTATTCATCATTCTAATCAACTGCTACTTTTATTAATACAAAAATTATTAAGAAAAATATATATACAAACTTAATTAAAGAACCTTACATAATTGGGCTCAATTAGCCATTCATAAAATAAATTACCTAATATATATATATATATATATATAATATATATATATATATATATATATATATATATATATATATATATATATATATAAATTAAAAATTTATAACTAAAAGGTCAATTAAGCCTAGGACAGCGGTCTTTTCATAGCGCAGCGATAAAGTTTGGACCATGCAAACTTTATGGACGCTATCGCAGGGGTGGGATAAGAATTGCGATAAGAAACGATCTCTGTCTTGAGCTTTAAAAGTATTGGTAACCATGAACATTGAAGAAATATACATTTTAAATAATAACTTCTAATATTATAAAATTATTTGATTTGATTTAAATATTAATTTTTAATAAATTTAGTGTTTGAAAAGTGTATTACTTCCTTTGAATTGTAATATATTTATATAAAATCTCTGAAAATAATGCAAGTGGACAAAATAATACAAAACTTATGGTGCTGTAAACAATTTCTTTGCTAACCTAAATATAAATAGATAAATAAGTATAAACTAGTACTGCAAATACTTGCAATGCTTATTTATTTATTAATATTTTAGTTTATTAATGGTAGTTTCACTCCTATGCTCGGATTGTTAATATAATTTCGTCGGGTCTGCGCCAAACACAATGTCAGAAAGTCAGGTTAGTACTAAAAAGTGCTAATTACACCAAATTAATCAGAATAACTTGCTGGTTTTTTTTCTTATGGATTTTAGGTTACTTTGTTAATAGTGTGAATTTTGCTTTAAAATTATATCCAAAATAACCATAAACGTATTAGGTTTAAGTTTTGAAAAAATTAATGTTAACATTTTATTAGGAAATATATATATATATATATATAAACAAAAATTTCTGATGTTAAATTTTAAAATCTGATTGAAATGGGAAGCACGCGAAAAGCTGGCGCAATAGATCTCTATTGAAGCTTACCCTAGTTGCAGAATGGGAGTTAACTATCATAATATGTAATTGTATATCCATGTTATTTACTTGCCCGATACATTGGAGGTACACACAGTACATTAATTATAGAGTAATTTGATTTTTGCCCCCCCCCCCCCTCTTCCCTCTAAATACTTTATTAACAAATTAATATCACAGAAAAATTACAATATTCATTATTTTATTATTTACTGAAGTATTAATATTCCTTTTATTATTATTTATTTGCATTTTGTAATACAAGAGAAAAAGTTTTTATTATTGTAAATTCATTCAAAACAAATGTAATGAAACAAAAAACAAAGAGATATTATAACATTAAATAAACTATTATGCTATTGTAATTATATATATAATGCAAACTTCTATATTTTTTTTGTTGTCAATTTTTATATTTATGAATCTATTATTCATTTTTACAATAGATAGAACAATATAATAGTGACTGAAATCTAAATGAATGCATGTTAAAAAAATTGAAGTATGCATTATTTAGTTCAATATATAAAACAAAATAAATATATGTACAGTATAACGTCATTCTCTTTATAATCAAAAGTAAAATGCATAAAAAATGTATAGACTAATATATAATAAATTCTTCATCAACACTGAAATTTATTATATATTTATAATTGTATTTTTAATGAAAAATACTTCAAATGAAAATTTAAATTGAAATGTATTTCAAATGAAAATTGTATTTGAATTGCAGTACTTTTTTAAAATAATGTAATCTTCAAAATCATCAACAGCAAAACAAAATTACACTATGATGTAATAATGAAGAATAATTATTAACATTCTGTTTACAATATTTTTTTTCTTCTATCGTGCATTTCAATACAGAGGCACTATTCTGGTGTCATTATTTTAACTGTACTAATGTAACTCACAACGCTATACTTATATGTAAAAATATAAATATAATATGTAAATGCTTTATTTTTTAAAGTTTAAATTATAGCTAGGAACCATAATATAACTTATAAAGCATTAATGTTGTTCGTAAACCCTGTTCTGTGCTCCTAAAATGACGATCGCCTTTGGTTATTCAAATGGAATGCGCATTTTTTGGTGCAAGAGAACAGGTTTTGCGAACAGCATTATTGTGACAAATATAATAATACTATTTAAAAACTTTACTGTATAATATGTGCAATTTTATTATTATGAGAAAAACAATCGCTGAATCTGAATTATGAAACACGATCATGTAAATTGGCTGATCAATATTTTTACTATATGTGTTACAGAAATAATTTTGAATACCGATCAGGCGAAATTTTTATGCTTTTGTTGCAATGATCTAGCTTCCAGTTATATTATATATATATATATATATATATATATATATATATATATATATATATATATATATATATATATATATATATATATATATATATATATATATATATATATATATATATATATTATATTGGTGCCATGATTTACGGTAGGGTATATTTTATATACCCTTGCTTTTGCTTCACAAGCTTGATATTTTTAATTTATTAAATTGATTTTTGTTTTTATAGTTAACGAACCAAAAGCATTACGTAATGTATGTAACATTTATATTAATTAGCCTAAAAATGTAACTATTTTTTTAATCAATTAAAGAATTAGACTGTGTTCAACATTATTATTCACTAAAGCATCAAAATACAAAATATTGTAAATTATATTTGTTTAATAACTTTATGAATAAATATTGTTGCAAGTAATTTATTTTGGTCAGGTTTTTTTTCTAGCTTTTTTTTTTTAATACAGTTAACTATAAATTTAATAAATAGTTAAACTTTGCTCATAGATCCAGTAAAATATGCATACTTTCAATGCTATTTTAATTTTTTTCTTTAAATGATCAAATGCATTAAATATTTTTATGAAGGATTTAATTACTTACTAGATTAATTACATAACTTTGCACACTCACATGTTAGACTAATATAAAGACCCAAGTTTTGGGAAGTCAGGTATGAAAGTTGCAGGCAATTTCTTCATTTCAGCTGCAAATGAGAACAAATGAGAGAGAAAGAGAAGAGAACAAAAGAGAAAGTGAGAGATGTGATGTCAAGAGGTAGAGTAACAAAGACTCCAAATTGCATGTCACTCAAAATCAACGTCAAAATGATGTTCCATGTGTGTCTGCTCTGTTGAGGGAGAGAGAGAGAGAGAGAGTGTGTGTGTGAGAGAGAGAGAGAGAGAGAGAGAGAGAGAGAGAGAGAGAGAGAGAGAGAGAGAGAGAGAGAGAGAGAGAGAGAGAGAGAGAAAGAGAGTGTGGGAGAGGGAGAGAGAGTGTGGGAGAGAGAGAGAGAGTGTGGGAGAGAGAGAGAGCATGAGAGTGAGAGAAATGTGCAATGTGTGGAACCTTTTGTCTAATTTCAGTTCCAATTTCTTTTCACTGTCTCTCAAAATTCTACTTAGTGTTTTTTATTGGTTAACTTGAAATATCCATAAAAATAGGAGAAATAATAATAAAGTAATGCAAAGTTTTGCTTACGTTAGTAATTATTATTATTATTATTTTACATATTTGGAGATACTATTACTATATTCATTTTAATCATTCCTTATAACATGAGCATATTCCTCATTCAATGGTATCACAGTGCAATAAATATAAATATCATATTTTTCTTTCTTTACATCTTTTAGTTCAATCTAATATAAATAGATGACTATATGTAATCCAAAAAGTGTTCCAGCACAAAAGTACTGGTCAGCTGGATACATGTATTGCGGGTAAAAATTACATCGATCAAGATACAAATTCCAGGATCAAAAAAAAATTTAAATAAATGAATAACACTGTTCTCTTAAGTATACCTAAGCCACCTACTTGTTATTGTTGTAACACACACATGCGGGTTAGTTTACGTATTACTGTATTTTTAGAAATTGAATGCTATTTTTAAATCATATTTCATATAAACTTTCTGTTATATCAACTTTCTTTATCACAACGTAGACCCCACACTAACACTATTTTGGGCTCCAAATACCAAATCTGTGTAAGGTTGGACCAGTGCTCGTTAACGTGAAATCATGATCCCGTTTTAACGGCCGCACATGATGGTAGCACCCAATTAAGGGAGCACAAGGTCATGACATCATGTGAGTATAGTTACGCTTCAGCACTTGAATGAGTACGAGACTTTTTACAATCGGTCACCCATCCAAGTAATGACCACGCTCGACGTTGCTTAACTTCGGAGATTTCACGGGAACCGGATCAAACAACGCGATAAGGCTGTATTTACCGTAGATTAGTCAGATTTACGTATATATGATCACCACATACGTGATACAAATAAAACTAAGTTCAACTAGAAAAAAAAAACATGTTTAAAAAATTGAAAACTTTGAAGGCAAGCAACGATAACATATAACAAACAAAAGTCAGCTTAATGTCACTTGTAATTAACAAAGAAGTTGTTTTAAATTTAATTTGTCTTATAAGTTTTAAAAGTAAAGTTATAAGACGTATAACTTTTGCATAATAAATATTGTAATGGATCTTTTAAAGTAAAAGCAAGTTTTAGTTTGGAATTTAATTATTTTAACTGTCGACATTTTTTATTTTCTAAATTATTTATGTTCCATATTATAAAATTTTTATATAATATTATATTGACGTTTTTAAAGGTAATTAAGTAAAAAAAAGAAAATCTAATTTATTAAAACATAAATTCTTTTCTTTTGAATTATTTTTAAGAATTTTTATTCCATTTTATAGAAGGTATTTTTATATAATATAATTTTAATATAATTTTACCTTTTTACATTATGGGTTATTTTAAATTTTATTCAATAAAAGTAAAATTTAAATATTTTTTGCAAATTACGATATCATGTTAACATGAATTTTAATATTCAAAATACGTTTATTTTAAATGTATTTTTATTAAATATTTATTATTAAATTGGATTTATTTATTTATCTTTTACTTTCAAAAACTTGTCTGAAGATTTGAATCGATAGGAAGCTTCGATTGAGTGGCAATAGATCGCCCAGAAATAGCATAGAAATTGCGATATTTTGACCTTCTCGTGGCGCAATTAGAAAATACGATCTAGCCACACTAAATAAATAGATAATAGTTTTTATTGAGACCACAAAAGGTACGAAACCCACTATAGTAGTCTTCTGATATTCTTACCGTTCCATAGGTTTATATTATGGCATCTATATAATACATAATTTAAAAAAAAAAAAAACGAAAACTAATTAAACAAGAGTACACATCCTAAATTTATGTCCAGAAAAACGGAGACTCTAATTTGCTACTAATATTAGTTATTTCAAAAAATATTTTATTTTATTTTCATCTTACCTCATACCAAAAATCTTCCCCCTCCCCCTTCTATTAAGTTGTTATCTTTTCTTCTTAAGGAGGTAGGGGAGCAAATTCACATAAGAAAAAGTCGTCCATATGTGATAACCGCTTATTTTTTCCTATCTAAAAATACCTTACTGCCATCTATGCTTTTCTACCTCCTAAAATTTTAGTCTCAGGTGATAATTTGATTATTAAAGTTTCAACAATAGATTATTATTAAATAAAAAAATATTAGATTTTAATTAGCAGAAATACTTTACTAATTTAACATACGTACATTATTTAAAAAAAAAAAAGCTACTAAAGTCTCTTTAATTTTTTAAATTTATCACTGATATTGACATTTTATTAAAAAGTTAAAGTATTGCATATCAAAACATTCTATTTTATAAAATGTGTTTCTAATGTATTTGACAAAGCAAACGTCATATGCACAAAGGAATGCCAACTTTATAGTAATTAAAGTATATCGATTTGTCTTAATTATAAAGTTTGACATCAAAGTTAAACAATTTTTTTTTAATCGTTAAAAGTAAGTTTGTTACAAAGATATATTTTATATAAAAAAATATGATATTCTAAACTTTTATGCGTCAATGCCTTTATTTCCTTATATATATATATATATATATATATATATATATATATATATATATATATACATACATATATATATATACTAAAGCGAGGAATTTAGTTTTTTTTTTTTTTTTTTTTTTTCGTTTCATCTTTTTCATTGCTACTGATTTCAAATTTTCTTCGTCATACAAAAAGCGATTTAAACGTTTGATGTCACAGTAGCTATAAATAAAGGACGATTTTTAGCTTTTTGCTCTTTTTTATATATATATTATACAGTGTACTACTCTCTAAAAAGTGATAAAAAGATTACTTTAACTATTGGCTAATAGTTAATTGGCTATATATTGGTTAATTTGAATATAATTTTGTGTGTACTTTCTGTAGTTTTAATGAAAACAATATTCATTTTTATTTTCAAGATAAATATTGAGTTTTGCAGCAAAATTATTCATATACATTTAAAATTCATTATAATTATATATTTTTATGAATTGTCCTTTTTTTCCCCTAACAATATTTCAATTTAAAAATATACATAACTTTCTAAACTATAAAAATTTCATAAAAACTCAGCACAAATATAAAAAAGTCTAAAATGTATCAAAATTCAATTATTAACTACTTCTATCGAAGCAGTAATACAATACATTGGTAAAGTAACAAAAATATATAGTTTTGAATTACGAAAATTTAGAAACGATATGACATTAATATAAGCTTACAAAGGAAAGTAATATTATAATCTAAAGGAAAACTTAGTATATTATAATACATTAAAATATACTATAATTGAATTAACAGAATATAATGATAAAATCGATTGTCATCATGCAAATTTGAAACTATAGTTTTCACATTTTATATAATATTAAACTTTTTAAGTAATTCTATAGTAGTATTAATAGAAAATTGTATATCATATACTCTATATAATGAAATATATTGTTATAATATATAATCAGTACGATATACAAAATTATTCTTCCGTTAAGTGAACTGTATGCATATTACGTGAAAATAATCTCTGTCTATTATTGCGAAATAGTATAAAGCATCAGATTATTAACAGTATTATAATATATGTACTGAATGAAACATACTATATTATTACATCAGAAACTGTATTAATATAATACGTAGAATGTGATAATCTTGTATTAAGATATTAAATCTAAAATAATTAGGTTAATGTAATTCGATGAAGTTATTAATAAAGGCCTATTTATTGCTTTTATTTTACAAGGAGATTCCATTGAATTTTATACTCTAAAGTTAATGATGATTTTAACCTATATTTATTTTGATGGTCTATGACTATTTTAAATAGTTCATTCATTGCAAGTGGTGATTTTAATACTCATGAAACATATGTTATGTGTATGGTTTATTATTATTGTAACAATATTATTATTATTATTTCATTTAAAAAAAGTTGTTTATAAAAATAAACAATTAAGTAATCTTTATATTTATAATTATTGTGTTAATTAATTTATAGAAAACTTAGAGGATACATTTTCTCATTGGTATCAATTACCATTTAATTAACTACAATAGTAAAGTTAGTCTCTCTCTCTCTCTCTCTCTCTCTCGGTGATCTTTACTCACAGCAAGTTAATAACAAGTTAATATAATTGTAAACTCTAAGACATTTCATTTGTTCTCACATAATTAAATTATTCTAAATGTACTAAACAAATGAGAATAATATACAAATCATGTATTCTAAATATTTTATTTTAAGAAATTAATTATAGTAGCTGGGTTTACTTATATATTAAATTACTTATTATATATATATATATATATATATATATATATATATATATATATATATATATATATATATATATATATATATATATTATATATTATAAAGGGGAAAAGTTTCAAATTAGATCAAAGAAATATATATAGCTTTTATTGTAAAGCTATGTATACCTATTCCAATATTATATTGTTGTCATATAGCTATACTCGACTCAAAAAACCTGAGTTACCTGCCGTTTCACCTTTTACGGTATCACCCAGCCGCCCTCCTTCTCCTCAAATGTGACAATGGGCGATACTTTAGGCATGCCCGATTTAAATCGACTGAGGTTTTTTGAGTCGAGTATATATACAACGTAAAGGAAAATCTAAAAAAAAACAACATATTATATTAGCTGTTTTTCTTTTTAATACTATAATATTTAATAAAGCCATCATTGCAGTGGTATAATAAAGCACCTATAATAAATAGTAATAGTAAAATAATTTTGGTTAAAAAAACATTTTAAAGTGGCATTTTAAAATTACATTTTGTAATGTTTTCAGTTTGACTTTTTTTTTTCCCTTCATTTTTTAAGTGTCTATGTTTTGTAGATGTTGACCTAAGCAGTTGCATTTTTTTTATACTGATTGTATAAGAGAAATTAATGAATTAATGATTTTGAATTTTTAAAATATTTGAAAAATTATACGATAAATTAAATAAGTACCAACAGTTACTACAATGTGATTACAAAGATGAAACTCTATCATAGTAAGGTAGAAATTGCAATTGGTGTATTTAACATTTGCTGAAAATCTATAATAATAAATATATCTGCATTGGTTAGTAAATATACATATTATAGACGCTACACCCTAGCGAAAACAAGATCAAGATTTGTACACCCCTTTTTCTTAAACAATTTTAAGATAAACTTAAATTTTTTACAAGTAATTAATGTAATATTGAAGTTCATAAGGATTAAATTTTACTCTTATAACTTGATTATACTCCGGTTGAAATAACCTGTCACCTTGTTTTGGTAAAATGGTTTACATAATGTTTTCACTCTGTGTAAGTAATAATAATATAAACAATCCTGTGACTTTGTACAAAATAATATTTTTTCGTTTGCAGTATCCACTCATATGAAACTCGTAATACGGGGGACAATTGTTACATTGAAAATCAACGTTTATCACTTACTTTATTTACTTATACTTTGTTAGTAAAAAAGGCCCAGAATATTGTATTCCTCAACTATATAATGCGCCACCCAGTATTAAACAATGTGAATCATATGTATTATTTAAGAAATCAGTACAGAAATATCTACTTGAAAATATGTTTTACAGTGAATCTGATTTTCTGACAGTTAATAATGTCAAATATAATTAAGACATGGTTTACTGTACATTTAGTACTATTTTTTGTATGAATGGTGTGTTTTTGACTTGACTTGTTCTAGTCTGTAAAGATATGGAACGTAATAAAATCTTATATCTTAATATATTCTGACAAATATGTTTCATTATACATACATTACAATTCCTATAAAAATATTTTGTATTTTTATCAAAGGCTATTTTTGTGGTCAAGGTTTTGTAAAAATGAGTCCGTTAAGCCGGTATTATATACTACAAAACACATTCATAAATTTATAATAATTAATTTCAGAAATAGTAATTTCTTTACCGCAATGAAACAATAAAAGTAGCACAGCAACTTATGACACCTTTTTTTTTTTCTTCCGAATTAAAAAAAAATGCGATCTAAATCTTAAAATACGGAGCTTTCAACAGCCAGGGGGAGGTAGGTTAGTAAGTACTGTATAACACCGATGGTAGTTTTTATTTAACTAGTAAAGCTGTAAGAGCTAAAATACTAAAGTTATCACTAATTCAGGCCTTTTTAACTGCTAGAGGCTACTAGTTTTAACACTAAGGGTAGATAAAAGTTTTTATAGCAAGCTGTGAGGGCGGGTAATTTGCTAACATTCTTGCCGACATGAAAGAAAAAGTTATGAGAGGCGTTTTTACTTTGAAGTTACGGAAATTGTGAACTTATTCTTTTGAAGCTTCAAGTCACGAGAGGATGAACGAGGATTTAAGAGTGAAAAAAACTACACGTTTGTAAACTTTAATTACAATTAAATATGAATTTAACTTTTTTTACATTTGTTATAATATAATAATAACAAGAGAGAGAGAGAGAGAGAGAGAGAGAGAGAGAGAGAGAGAGAGAGAGAGAGAGAGAGAGAGAGAGAGAGAGAGAGAGAGAGAGAGAGAGAGAGAGAGAGAGAGAGAGAGAGATGAAATAATAACAAAATTCATGAAATCATTAAAAAAGTAAAAGTTAATTATAATAAAATTCAAATTTTCCCTACTAAATATTTTACTATTTTGCTTATATATGTATGCATTGTTTACTTGTATTTTCAATACATATTATGAATATTATGAAAATAAAATTATACAAAGAGAAAAATCTATAACTTTTGATATAAAAAAGTTTACTCTGCATTTATTTTTTTAGCATTATTTCTTTTGTAAGCAAATAATAATATTGATTGATATTTATATCATATTAGTACAAGAAAATAACATTCATATTTTAACGCATACAAAGGCACTTTTAACTGGAAATCTAGTAATATCAATATTGAAGTTTAAATTCCTAAATTTTACCAATATATAATGAATGTTATAAGTTATGGTTGTAATATATAATAATAGTGGCACGAAACACTTTGAAGTTTTTAAACTGGTTACTGTTAATAATATATAGTCAAGTTTTAGAAAATAATAATAATAATATAATAAGTTTAGAAAATAATTTAGTACGGTAACTAAAGTAAAAGTTGTAACCGTATTTTTTTTTCCACAGTGATACAAGAATATGACTTGTAAAAACTTTGCATTTCTTTATTATTATTATATGTAAAGCCTTTGAAATTTATAATCCATAAAGCCTTTATGAACTCAAATTCAATAATTACCTCTTTTCTTTTCTGGAATAGTCACAGGTCGAGAAATATTTATATTATAACTAATTGAATTTTTAATGCCACTAACAAAACAGGATGTCAAATTTTGAATTATATAGATATATGTACTCTCTTTTACGATCTCTAAAGTAGGTTACTCCCACTACAGAATATAATATAAATATATATATCATAGTGATACTATTTGCATTGATATAAAAATTGACATTTTAAAAACTTGTGTGGATGTGTTAAAAAAAATAGTTTTATTATATTTGAATTGGTATTGACAATAGTAAAGGTACTTACTGTATAAACCGTATACAACTCACAGATTTAAAAAAGAATAAAAATGAACTCACTTCTATCTCAAGTAAACAAGTCGTTCATTCATCTCAAGTTGTTTTAAATTCAATTTCAATTGTTTTCAAGAATAGTATCTAGAACGATGGTAAATAAACTCAATTCCAATATGATACTCTAAAAATAGTTTACTATAGGCAATCGATACTTTCTTATGAGTAAACAAAAGAATAATAGTAATAAAAACTAACTTGTATATAAAAACTAAAATGAAATATTGTATTAAGATATGGTAAAGTTTAAGATAACAAAAAAGTATGTGAAAATAATAACATTGCACAAAAAAAATTGCATGTATAGTAAAAACAATAATAAGTTTTCAATATTTCTGCTGTTTTGATTTGTTGTCAAGAGATAGAAAATATTTAGTAATGATGGTAAAATTTTATATTGAGATCGATGGGTCATAAATAATTTTTGACATGTTGTGGTGTCATATTGATATTGAAGGATTTAAGGGGAAGGGGTAGAAAGTACAATGTTTGGCAATTTGTTCTCTGTTTATGTTACTTTTTTTTTTCTTATTCAATTTTAATGTTTTATCTGTTATTTATTTATTTATTTATTTATTTATTTATTTATTTATTTATTTATTTATTTATTTATTTATTTATTTATTTATTTATTTATTTATTTATTTATTTATTTATTTATTTATTTATTTATTTATTTATTTATTTATTTATTTATTTATTTATTTATTTATTTATTTATTTATTTATTTATTTATTTATTTATTTATTTATTTATTTATTTATTTATTTATTTATTTATTTATTTATCTATCTATTTATCTATTTGTTTGTTTGTTTGTTAGTTTGTTTGTTTGTTTGTTTGTTTGTTTGTTTGTTTGTTTGTTTGTTTGTTTGTTTGTTTGTTAAAGATAATTGTTGATTCTAAAGCTAACAGATTTGCATGTTAAACTACAAAAGACTTACCACTTTGATAGCTAGATGTTGTTGTTTTGCAATTTTTCACCCCCTAAGTCCGGTGATTTGGGTGGTTGTCTCTTTGCATGTTTATCCTGAGACGTATGCAACAGTTGTGTCTAAATTGCGTGTGTCTGACACATAAATAACCAGCTTTTCGCGTGACCAGCCTTTAAGTCTTGTCATGTCATAGTGCTTACACTTGACGCTTTGTTTTACTGCTTCGAAATGAAAATATTTATTCGATTTTTTTTCTCTTTTATTATTCCTTCCAAACAAATCAAATAAAAGAATTTATTTTATATATAAATATTTTTTTAGCTCTTTTTTTATATCATATAAACTTATTGGTGATTATAATAATAAGCAGAGATTATTAAGCCCTTATTAAAATAAATTGGTTTTCATGTTTGAAATCAAAAATTTATATTTATTTATTTTCAAATTAAAGAAAATATTTTATAATCTTTTTTTTTTTTTAAGCTATACAATTGTAGTTATTCAAATCACATAATCTACATTTCAGTGGTATATAAAGATAAGCCATTCAATTCCAAGTACCAATTTACTGTTAAAACTTTGCATTCTTATTCCATTTCTATTATTAAACTTTTTTTTAAATATGTAATTGATAAAAGAAACAGAATACGTAATTATGAACTTGAATAGAGATTTGTTATTATTAAATGTCCTAAATTTATTTTAAATGATATTTATAATATTGAAATATAAAATTAATGTTTGTTGGCTTATTTGTTATTCAAAGTATGAAAATAAAATCTTATGATCACACTATCAGAGAGAAATATAAACGCATCTCTGTTAAATTGAAAGATATTTTTGTGGGTTTTATTTTTTATTATTTTTTCCTCTTTTTTTTTCTGAGTATGGTTGGTTCATGGGTTTCAAGTGGCTTTTTAAAAACGATTCTCTCTCTCTCTCTTCGCACTTGACGGAACATTCACTTGTAATGGAAGCTGCGAAAAATCTCAAGTCGTCCTCAAAACGCTCTCTCTCTCTCGCTCTCTCTCTCTCTCTCTCTCTCGCTCTCTCTCTCTCTCTCTCTCTCTCTCTTGCAGTATAGCACTCACGTACAAGTATGCTTATCTTAAGATAGATGGACCAAAACCATATCTCAATTTTCCTCTTTCTCTATATTGTATTGAAAGAAAAAAAACAAACATATCACATTTTCAGAATGAAAAAAAGGTCAAAATTTTACTTTATAAATAATATATGATTTTTTCCAGTTATGAAAAGTTTACAATACTTAAATTAAATAAGTTAAATTAAATAATTGTCTTTATTTAAAAAAGGATAGGATAGGATAGGATAGGATAGGATAGGATAGGATAGGATAGGATAGGATAGGATAGGATAGGATAGGATAGGATAGGATAGGATAGGATAGGATAGGATAGGATAGGATAGGATAGGATAGGATAGGATAGGATAGGATAGGATAGGATAGGATAGGATAGGATAGGATAGAAAATATGCATATTTTGAGTGAGGTTTAAGCCAGATTAAACGTGTTACACATAACCCCATACTCAATATGATATCCTATAATTGGTATGATTCTAGCATACGTGTATATAGGATGGCAAAATATTACTTTTCAAACTTTCATTAAAATTTTGTTAAAAAGCTGAAAAAGGTCAATTTCATTAATACAAATTTAAGTATGCTCATTTGCAACTTATTTTGAAACTCAAGGCTAAATTATGCCACTCTACAAAATATAAAATTATTTATTAATTTATTCAGAGAAAATTTTATTACATTTTTGCTATCAACGGTGGTTTTCTCTGTTTTTCCATCCTTCATTCCAGGTAAATACCGATGTAATTTCGTTTCTATAAAAGCCACAGAATAGTTGCTTTTCTCTCATGATCCTTATTCTAATTTATTTAACTATCCTGAATATTCCCTTCATATATTAACATTACTTGGATTAGCCAGTGTTAACTTGTGGTATGTGAGTAAAAAGCCAGTTTGAGTAAAATAGCGTTTTACCACTTTTATTATTCAAGTGTTATTCCAACTGGTGACCAAATTAAGTTTGCGGTAAAATAAAATAAAAATTACTTGCAACAATAAAAACTTATAAGTGGTATCTTGAGATCACTTAAGTTAAAAAAAAAAAAAAAGAAAAGGAAAAAAAAATTTAAAAGCTAGTTGTCATTTGATACTTTGTCAACGAAAATCATCGTTATTGTTCTTTATAACTCTATTTTTTTAAGTATCTTTATGTTGTTATAAGTTTCTTACTTTATACATAAATCCTTTAGGGTCATCAACACATATATTCAACTCAAAAAACCTGAGTTACCTGCCGTTCGACCTTTTACGGTATCGCCCAGCCGCCCCCCTTCTCCTCAAATGTTACGATGGGCGATACTTTAGGCATGCCCGATTTAAATCGACTGAGGTTTTTTGAGTTGAATATAACTATTTCATATTATTTATAATTAAGAATAAATAAATATAATGCCTTAAATAATTATTCAAATAGTTAGAATCAAAATTAAAGAATGTGCTTTTTTATTTCTACATTATAAACTAATATATTAAAATAATAATAAACTAATATTATACCGAGGTGATATGGCCGAGTGGTGGAGGCAGCTGACTCGTAACTCTGTACTCCTCACCGAGTATAGGTTCGAGCCACTGCTGGGTGCGTACGTGAAGTGTAAGAGCACAACACGTTGCATGATGCATGCTTACATTTCCATGCATTCCATGACGACGCACAGTATTCGGGAGGTGCATGATTGATGTGATTGCACCGACCAGCCTGCCTATATGTTTCCACGGTTTCTCTAGGCTGTCATGGCGAATGCCGGGCTGTGTACTTAGGCCGTGGCCGGCCCGTGTGTGCTTTTCCATTAATTGGAAAGTCCTTACCTTTCGATAAGACAATGTCTTGACTGGGGCTCGGATTGGTGTATAGCACGATAACACAATATAGCAAGCAAAAAAAAAAAAAAAAAAAAAAAAAAAAAAAAAAAAAAAAGACTATTTCAATATTTTTCATAAAAAAAACTTGTTGTGCGTTATTACTATATTTAATTATTAAGAAAAGTCAATTCAATCTTCAATTCTGACTCCTTAGTAATAATAACAAAATTTATTAAGGCTTTGCAACAAATAGACGCTATCGTATATTCAAAAATATGTTTTCAAACCAGCAGTATTTGCAGATTATTTTTGCTTGAAGAGTGGGGGTTTTAAAAACCCCGTGTCTCTTGAATGCATTATGATTTTCTCGAATTGATTTGGTTACCCGGTATAGAACCTCGAAAGAACGCAAATCTAGCGCGTTTAGCATAGAGGATTTCTCTATTAGACCATTGGCGTTATAATAATAAATATAGTACCATAATTACTATGAAAAACTTTACTAGAGTGCTGTAAGAGCTTTTCATATGATATTTCCATGACAAACAATCTTTTTATACAGTAGTAGGAAAGACAAAAAAAAAAAAAAAAAAAAAACTAGAACATGTAATACTAGAAAAATGCAAGTATGTAAAAAAAAGCTCTTTAATAAATTTAATTAAGATGAATAGTATTATAATGATGAGAGAAAGAGAGAAGGAGAGAGAGAGATGTAGAATATAAGTGTTAAATGTGCATGTAAACCTCACACTCGCACACTTATCTTATTTTTCAGACTCAGAAAACATTAAAGTTTTATTTTCTTTGTGACTTATTTCTGCAGATTAAGGTTTCACTTTGATATTTTCATTTCCTAAATATTTTTGTTCTCTGTATATTATATATTATGTAAATATTAAACTGTTGATATTGGGTTTCTATATGTCGTGACCAAATTATCATTGTATACCTGGCTGACATACGCATTGCTGTGTTTACTGAATTTAAATGAGAGAGAGAGAGAGAGAGTAACGTTATTCTTTTTACATAAATATTCTTGTGTGTGTATGTATATATATATATATATATATATATATATATATATATATATATATATATATATATATATATATATATATATATATATATATATATATATATATATATATATATATATATATATATATATATATATATATATATATATATATATATATATATATATATATATATGCAACCACATGTAACTGAATGTACGGTATATGTAGAAGGAAAAAACTTTTTGGTATTTACAAAACCAATATTAAAAAGCAGAACGATAGAGGGAGAGAGATAGGGAGAGTGATAGAGAGAGAGAGAGAGAGAGAGAGAGAGAGAGAGAGAGAGAGAGAGAGAGAGAGAGAGAGAGAGAGACCACGGCAAAAGTCCAATTATTATTTTATACCACAAAAACCACTGTGAGTTTTTAATGAATAAAAATTGCGCGGTTTGCTTTGTTAACGAATGTACGTATACGGCGTGTCTTTATTTTCTCTCTCTCTCCCTCTTTCTCTCTGTCTCCACATCACTTGATGGTCCATAAAGAGAAGTGCCATGCTGTGACATTTACAATGTTTATTATTATTTTTTTTTTTTACATACATTTAATGCGGTTGAAATAATCTTTGTTAATATTTTATGCGTTAACATCTGTATTCAATTTTATATATACGTACATAAATAAATAAATTCAAAGTGTTAATAATTATTTTATTTTGCTAATTTAAATTTTTCATACAACAATAGAATTGTTAAAACTTATACTATGCTTAAGTTTTTTATATTTATTCTTTAAAGTTAAAAAAACAAATAAACCTTTTTAACAATATTTGCACAAAATCATTGTTATTTTGACATACTAAAAACTTTGTAATAAGAAGAAAATATAAAACTTTTTTGATACTTGTTAGTTATTTTAATTTTTTTCCTCATTAAACTGTCGTGTTTTTTTGTTTTTTTATTATTAATATATTTTTTCCTTTTTGTTTGTTCATGGTGTTTTGTAAAAAGGCAAAAAATGTGAGGAACAATGACATTGTTTAGTTAACTATGAAAACTGTGACAGATTTATTGTACATTATTTTGTACTGTAAGACGCATTGAAATAATTTCTTTACAAAAGTTGTTGGAAAAAATAGGAAACAAGAGAAAATTGATGTCTATATTATAATATTTGATTCTTGATAGAATTCATAAGCATTAGTTTCAAAGAAAAACAAAACTATATAATAATATGATGAAAGTATTGTTAAAAAGTTGTTATTTTTGTACGATCGTTTAAAACAGTTACACCAAAAAAGGTACTTAAAATATAAAAGCAAGTATTATTTTGTAAAGAAAATAACAGTGAACCATTTTTTGCACTAAAGTATAGAAATTGCCTAAATGATTTCAAAGCTTGTGCTGTGTCAAATAAGATTTTACGAGTAATTTGAACGTAAAAAATAAAATTCTATAAATTTTATAAAGCACAATACTAAAGACTTTTTTTTTTCAAGTTAACACGAAAAATAGATCAACCACAATCGCCATGTAAAACAGAAAATTTGCAAATTAAGCTATACAACATAGTTATGCGCTTCTACGAAATAACTTTTTTTTTTTTTTTGGCTAGGCGTCTACTGCTGGACTAAATTATATAATAAAGTGAGCTTGTAGGGAAGCTTTATTTCTTTCAGTCTTGAAAAGTGGCTTTGCTATATCAAGTGTATAGTTGAACCAAAACATATTTAACTTTTTAGCCTCTTCTTTCAATTATGTTTATCCTATTAAGCTATGGAATTTATTCTCGGAGTTGAAAAAAATGTCTTAGAGATTATCGCTATGGCGCTCGGGAAAATCTAAGGATCCCCTAAAATAGCATTACGCTTATGGGGAGAAAAGTTTGTTGTTGTTGTTGCAATTTTTGGAGAAAACTAATACAACGATTCCGGAGATATTTCAATGATGAATACTAGACATACTTTTACGTGTATTAGAAATATTTAAAGAACCCCTGGCCTCAAAAACAAATGTCCACTCAATGATATATCATGAGACGGGACTATTTTTTTTATTAATATATGTTAATGTCGCGTTGGGTAACCATTATCATGAAATAATTATTATTGTCCTTGCGTAAAAGGTTTCTTTTTCTTCTTCTTCTTTTTTTTTTTTTTTTTTTTTTGTTTCATGCATTTAAAAATTTAATTGCAGCTTCATTTTTACGCTAAAAAGAATATTATTTCAATATAAAAAATAAATATAATAATAATAAGCTTTACATACTAATTTTAAATTTTATAGACACTAAAAAAAGTGTAAATTACCTTTTTAACAATATTGTAAATATATATATTATAATGTCTATATAAAAACATAAAGAAAATTACAAGCATACAAAAATGTCTTATTATTTCAATATTATAATAACAAGGAATATTTTATCACATTATTATAAGCTGAGCTTTAAATTTTAATTTAATTTTATATAAAAGTGAATTACGTCTCCTTGCGTGAACGTTGTCGTCTTCTTCTTCTTTTTTTTACCCCGCGATGTCTAAAAAGATGTAAGTAATAATAAAGACACGAGCGACAAAATTTTTTGAGGGGGAAAAAAAGGGGGGTAGAGGCAGAGATATCGATTTTGATGATGACTTACAAACTTCATATTACACTTAACTTTATAATATGATATTTTCTTATATATAACCATGTGATTTAGTTACTTTAATAAACACTGATTTAGTGTTACATTTTAGTAAACTGCAGCTTCTATAACTTTATGAGAATTTATGCACAGATTTTTCAAGTGGTTGCTGTTGTGTAAAAAAAAAAAAAAAAAAAAAAAAAAGGAAAAAAAAAATCTTTATATTTTTAAATTATAATATAGGAATATTATAGGGTCTATATGCATTAATGTTAAAGTTGACGCCATGTTGGATAACTCAATAATATGAATGGCATAGGAAAAAAAATCATTTTGTTAATTTAAAAACACTATGCAATATTTTTGAGAGCATTGATGCTGTAAATATGTTGAATTAGTATCTCAAGTATGTGAGAAAAATAACAATAACAAAATATTAACCAATTTCCCAAAGAAAATTAGCTTAAATGAAGTTTGTCCTATGCTGAGCAATGTTATGCACCACTCCAGGATGGTCTCCAAGCGCAATAAATATGACGTCATCCGCATACACCCTATACGTACAGTACATACCGATCTTCTCACGTCAAATTAACACTTTACAAATTTCCAAAAAAAAAAAAAAAAAAAAAGAACTACACTTTCCAAAGTCTCAGCTATACCTGGAGTTTCTACTGTATAAAACAAGAGTGCCATGCTCCAAGTAGCCACAAATTTTAATATGTAAAAAGTAGAAGCTTCATTTTAACGCGAGAAGATCGATACATATTTTACGTCTCTCTAACTAAACCTTTCTGATAAATCGATGTAAAAAATTGTAAAGTATAGACAACTTTTATTGCAAATATTGTAAAAGTCACGTAGTTAATACAAAGAATTCCTATACTAGTTTACATACACTTTAATCATGTAATTTATTTGTGTCGTTATAGTATAAATGTTACTAAATTAAAACAACACTAATAATTATGCTGTACAAAATATATAATATTGCAATACAGTAATTATTAAAGGCATAAAACACCTTGAACAAAAAAAAAAAGTAATACCCGAACAAATCTGAAAATCAACGTTGATTTGGCCGGATTCATTAATTTCTAATTTATTTTCCATTCACAAAATGGCGCGAGCGGTTATTGACGTCACAGCTCACTTGTTTTACGCGCGCGTGGACTAGGCGCATTGACCGCTCGTGCCATTTTGTGAATGGAAAATAAATTAGAAATCAACGACTCCGGACAAATCAACTTTGATTTTCAGGTTTGTTAGGATATAACACAACTTTTTTGTTCAAGGTGTTCTACGCCTTTAAGTATAGCACAAAAATGTTGCTGAAAAAAATTAACATAATTATTACGTATTTATTTTTGTCCGTGTACCACACAAGAATTATCCTATTTTGTGGTCATGTAATTATGTAATTATTAATTAATATAGTCGTACAGTGCAGTGTAAAATATATAATGACTGCTTATGTTTACTCAAAATGTGGAAAAGGAAGTGCCTGAAAAGGAAACCACGTGACGGTAAAAGTGGGAGGTGGCTCAGGCCTAGCTTGCTGCTGGCACTAACTTTTCTCCTACTTTTGTCGTCACGTGGTTTCCTCTTCCGGCCACTTCCTTTTCCTCATTTTGAGTAAACATAAGCAGTCAATACATTACATAATTACATATTATATCATTTAAAGTAAATATTTTTTGTTATACATTTTATGGTTCATCTTGGCTTATCTTGAGTAAGTATAATATAATATAATATATACGACAGTTAACTCGTTCTACGTAGATAGTGAAGTATCCTGATTGTTATGCAGCCAGTAGAACAATTTTTAAAATTTAAAAATATTAAAGCACTGATACATGCATATTATTATTTTGTATGCAAATTGCAGTAAATATATATGATTTAGTAAATAAACAAATAAATAAATAAATAAATAAACAAATAAACAAATAAACAAAAAAATAAATAAATAAATAAATAAATAAATAAATAAATAAATAAATAAATAAATAAATAAATAAATAAATAAATAAATAAATAAATAAATAAATAAATAAATAAATAAATAAATAAATAAATAAATAAATAAATAAATAAATAAATAAATAAATAAATAATTGATTGCAGAATAGGCAATAGGTGTTGCTAATTGGCTAATAAAAACAATATTAATAATAATAAAAAAAAGACCTTAACACATAAACTATATAAGTTTTACGTTGAAAAATATAAAGAAAAATTATAAATTCTAAAATGTTTCTATATATGTTCAAAAGAAAAGTTACATAAGACAATATTCGATGAGATAACAGAAGTACAAACCCTTTCACTGAACAAAATTAAATACACTTTACTAAGAATAATATTTAATAATATTATTGTACAGCTATAGTCTGCAAATTTCCAATATTTACTACGAATATTTGTTCAGTATCAGTAATGCTTGACAAAAAAAAAATCCTCATATGATTTAAATTGAACATACTATGCCCATAATTGAAAATTACTGCTATTTTTTCTTTGATATTTTTGAACTGTCACTTAATAATTGAGCATTTTAATTGAAATCATAAATAATTTTAAACATTTGTTGGGAAATTCAGATCCATATTTATCGTATTATTATAATATAAAATAAAAATATAGCATTTTAGTTGCTTTCTTTTGTCAATTTTCTTTTTGTTAGCTTCTACATACAGAGTTCAAAAAGTTGCTATACTTGATTTATTCCTTCGTTTTCGTTACTATAAATTTTCATAATTAAAATAAGTTGTTGTTTTTTTAAATATATTTTTAAATATTTTGTATCGAGAAAGTTTTAATGTATTATTTTTCTGCTTCTCTTTTTTAAAAAAAAGTTGTCAGACTAAAAATAAAAGTTAAAATTGTAAAAAAAAAAAAAAAAAAAAAGTTTGTAAAAAGCAAACAAATCCACACGACAGACACGAGTATTGTTGTATGTTTACGGCACCTTGGAGTGAGAAGTGTCACTTTTTATCTTTTTAGAATTAGTAGCACTTTTAGACACTGGTCTCTCATATTCTCAACACAAAATGTGTTATACTTTTTTTATCCCTTTCCTTCGTTTCAAATCGTACAGTGCGGGAGAGAGAGAGACACAGAGAGAGAGAGAGAGAGAGAGAGAGAGAGAGAGAGAGAGAGAGAGAGAGAGAGAGAGAGAGAGAGAGAGAGGCAGAGAAAAAACTCTCATCTCAAAAAGCATAAAACTTTTTTTCCTCGTCACGTATCTCTACACTCACAAAACTAATAAATGTATTTTTTTCACCTGAAATAAGAGAAAGATAGAAAGAGAGAGAGAGAGAGAGAGAGAGAGAGAGAGAGAGAGAGAGAGAGAGAGAGAGAGAGAGAGAGAGAGAGAGAGAGAGAGAGAGAGAGAGAGCAATCACCCCAACATGTGTACTCTATCGAGGTCAGTCTTTTTTATTTTATTTTCTGTCTTTTTAAATCAAATCAGAGACCACAAGATGTTTTAAAGCTATGTTTCTTTTGAAAATGTGTTTTCAATTTATATACTGTACATATATAAAGAAAAGCAAAGATTTTCGTTTTTATTTTCTAATATAAAATTGAATTATTTTTAAATAAAGAATAGATACATAAACAAGGTTCAAACTATTAGATTATCAAATTCTTTCAGCAAAACTTTTTTTAATTGCTTTTTGTAAATTGGGTCACAATATTTATTTTAATATATATTATGACATTTTTTGTAGTTGCTATACTTATATTACCATAGTATAATATCATTAACCGAGCTGGTATGGCCGAGTGGTGAAGGCAGCTGACTCGTAACTCTGTTCTCCTCACCGAGGATAGGTTCGAGCCACTGCTGGGTGCGTACGTGAAGTGTGAGAGCACAACACGTTGCACGATGCATGTTTACATGTGCATTCCATGACGACGCACAGCATTCGGGAGGTGCATGATCGATGTGATTGCACCGACCAGCCTGCCTAGATGTTACCACGGTTTCTCTAGGCTGTCATGGCGAATGCCGGGCTGTGTACTTAGGCCGTGGCCGGCCCCTGTGTGCTATTCCATTAATTGGAAAGTCTTTACCTGTCGATAAGACAATGTTTTGACTAGGATTGGGATTGGTGTATAGCACGATAACATAATATGGCAAGCAAAAAAAATTATACACACACACACACACACACACACACACACACACACACACACACACACACACACACACACACACACACACACACACACACACACACACACACACACACACATAAATTGGCAGCCTCCTCTGTGCACTACGGTAAATCACGTATATATTGAGAGAGAGAGAGAGAGAGAGAGAGAGAGAGAGGTCAAAAGTGACTGACGTCTAATTTTAAGAAAAAGTGAATGGGTTTTGATATTATCTAAAAAAATTGTTTAATTAAGAGAAAATGCTAGTGGGTGAACGTCACCTTTCAAAATATTTTATATAAGGACAGAAGCTTGGATATTTTCACCAAGTTTGATGTAAAAGCTGATAAAGTACGAAAAATGAAAAGCTTTCTTCTATAAGCTTAATGCATGGACATTTTTTTGATTAATAGCTTTCGTAATTACAATTTTTATTATGAAACTTTTTTTGGTACGTAGTATAAATAGACGACATAAGAGAGAGAGAGAGAGAGAGAGAGAGAGAGAGAGAGAGAGAGAGAGAGAGAGAGAGAGAGACGAAAATAAGGTTCTTCAGTAAAGCTTAGCAAATGAAAGGCAAAATTCACTACAATCACTACAACCTTTTTGATAATACGAGTTTCAACTTTACACATTTTGTAATTCAAGAGTATTGTTTTATTTCGCTAAACTCTATCATTGTTTTTATAGACAGTAAAAGCAAAAGTTTGTTGACACAGAGAAAAGGAGAGAAAGGGTGAATGATGTACAAAATACCTAATGCAATAGCTATGTTATGTACTAAAATTACGTAACCTTTAAAGTTCTTAACTTTGATTTTCACTAATTTGATGATTTTATCGATTTTTTTTTCTAGAAATGTATGCGGTAAAATGTATTGTGTGTGTTACTAGACTGTAGACAAATATAAATAATTATATTAGCTAATTAATATATTACCTAATTATTATTATATTACCTAATAATTATTCTAGTCCATTTCCAGCAATATTAAACTAAAGCAACATTATTCTCCTGAAATCACCCAAAGTTAGTCGTGAAACGTCGTGAATAGGAGAAGATCAACACCCGCCACGGTTATCCCGTTATAGTCATCATAACTCATAAATACTAGCAACGTTTTACATATTATACCATTCATCGAACTGATATTGCATATAACAATCAATGTTATATAGCAAAAAGATATTTTTTTGTGCATAAATATTTGTGCTGTTCCAATTTAGCAATATTTATGCTATATAATAACATAAATATTTCATAAATTATGTAATTTCTTCTTCCCGTTTAGAATAAAAGAAACATTTGTAGCGTTAACAAAAGAACCCCTTTTTTAATATAATGTGTAATACTAACAAAGAAATTTAACCGAATAGAGTGTAAAATTTGAAAGAAAAAATTAATTTAAAAAATCAATCAAATAATCAGTCAGACATCATATAGAGCAATTTTCCGGATGATAAGTTATAAAAGTAAATGTTTAAAAACAATGCACCAAAACAAAGTTTATTACAATACTTTTTAAATATAGATTGAAAATCATTTTTTTAAAGGAATACACCAGAGAAAAACATAAGCAATTATATCACAAAACATTGGATGGGATTTACATAAATAATATCAGTTTGTCTCAAAACCAAACAGTAGCCCCGTAGCAATGATCAGAAAATTCAATTTATACAACCCGTACAACATTTTCATACTAATTTTTGCATGTTTCTGACGTCATAAACATGAATTTTCACGCAAATTGCATACTTTACAGTTTTTTCACGATCTTTCGTGGGGCTACATTAACATTCTGGTAAAAATTATCATCAGTTTTGAAGATCCCATTTGGTGTTTATTCGTTAAAAAGCACATGTTGTTTTATGTGGTCTATGGCTTTATAAGCTTTTGAATGGCTGTGGAAATATCAGCCATAAGAACACCACACCTTAACACATTTTAAATAAAATGAATTGTACTCGTATTTTGTAGACGTAACTTTATAACTTTCTTGTTTATTTTGTTATGAATCATTGTGGTCAAACATCTCTAACTGACCAAAACTTTTGAGACAAGATACTCTCAATACCCCGGGAATATAGGATAGACAGAAAAACATCAATACAATAGCGTATAATATACTGCTGTGCTGTTCACCATAATATAACACAATGCGTATATGTATATACTCTAAAAATTGGTGCATTACTTTAGTTATGAATACTAACTTATTTAAGATATAAACTTTTAAGTTATTATAAGTAGCTAAAATAATTCATGTTATTAAGTTATTAAAAATAGCTAATTTAAGTTGTTTTAAGTTTTTTTTAAAGTTTTTTAAAGCTATTTTAAGTTAAATTAGCTATTGTTAATAATTTGCTTAAATGCATTATCTTAGGTACCCCTAATAACTTAAAAGTGTATATCTTAAATAAGTTAGTATTCGTAACTAAAGTAATGCACTAGTTTTTAGAGTGTATACTGCTCAAAATCAACTCTAGCATTACGAATCATGGAATTAAAAATTAAAGCGTTTACATTAGTGAATAAAAACTCATTCATTTGTAAGAATTTATATGGAAAGCTTATTGTATTACGTTAGTTAATATGCTTTTTGTGTTTATTAATATTTTAATTTTTGTTTCAGGTGAGTTTTATTTCAACAACGTAAAACCTATTGTACTACAAAGTCAGAGTGCATTTGTAAGTATATTAATTAATATATATTATTTAAAAATGAGGAAGACGTAAAAATTTTAGGTAGTTATTTTATTACATACTCTATAACAGTATATTATCCTAAATCGATACATATGTGAATTTTTAAATTTTTTTTTTAATTCATTATGCATTTTTAATTAATTTTTAAAAGTAGTGAAATGACATCACATGCTGCAACTTTGTCATATGCTTACATGCATAAGTTTTAGCCTGTTAGATAATTATGAGACTTTCAAAAATTAATTACAAATACTTAATGAACTCAAAAATTAGAAATTCACACATTTATTGATTAACGATTTTTTAGATGTTTTAGAAAAAGAAAAAAACATATTACTCTCTACAAAAATTGTAGCCTTTCTCATTGTGCTACTTGAAATATGGAAAATACTTTTACCTTTTTAAATGCTTTTTATTAAAATTCGTGAAAATGTAGAGTATATATATATTGGGTAATTTTTAACTGATTGTGACCCAACAAGTTTTGGGACATTATTTGGGTCATATTATTACTATAAGACTTGATGCAATACTAACTGTAAGGACATGACGCAATTCGGGACCAATATTATTGGGCTATCAGTTCAAATGTCATTCGTTGCCTTGCCACTGTCAAATATGTTTTATAATCAGCTTTATTAAGGCGGGAAATCAGGTATTACGGGATTTGACTAAAACGATGTAGAGAAAGAAAAATGTGAAAGTTTCCACAGTGATACATTAGGATAAGGTATCTTCAAAAATGTGAAAAAAAAAATGGGGGGTCACCGTGCTAGATTTTAAATTATGATTTTTTTGAAATTTTAGTCCCATAAAGAGCCCATGTTAACTTCATTAATTTTTTTCTTTCTTATCTGATGGTCACGAGTTCTAAAAATTTTATCATAGGTAGCTGTAACTATTAACTTTCAAATGGCATCATAAAGTTTCCAAGTTTTCTTTTTAGATTTTGAAATACAAACCGTCTGAATACAACCCTTAAATTAACTTCATATAAAAGATTTGGGTATATATTTATTGACATTTTCATATCAGGATAAACAGTATTATGCATCTACATGACGATGTGATTACTCGGCGTGATTAATCAAAACTTGTGATATACATAATATTATAAAATTTAACAATTGATAATTAATACAATATTGTGGAAAAAAGAAGTTTAAAATGCAATACGATGCGCTATAAATCACATCACCAAGTTAATACGCCTTTGTAACATAACTACCGTTGGAATCAACAAACTCATATAAGCTTATAAACTACAAAATATATATACAAAGTGAATTTCATTAATAAGCTTGTATAATGTGCGTTGGTGGAGTCATATTAAAATCTTAAAATATATTAATATAGTATTAAATTTTCATAAATTACAAATTTAAATTGCTTTTAAAACACACTTAAATTAAACAATATTTATAAATATACGCATACTTAAAAAGTAAATATTTTTTTTAAAACATATTTAATTTCTTGAGAAAATACTATTAAAAGTTTCGTTAAGTAAGGTTAAATTAAATTATTGTATACAAAATTCTCTGAGATTTATAATCTATTCTAACTAGAAAGTTAGATTGAATTTTGAAAGTACAATACTAGTAAAATGTATATAACTTTATAGTTTATGTATAGTATAATGTAGCTTTAGGCTTGTCTCTTTAACTTTTGTCCAATTTTGCTTATCTATTCATTACATTAATAATAGACAATTTTACCATGTAAAATCTAGATTAAATCTAACAAAAAAAATTTACTTTTTTATGTTTTAATTACTATAAAGTTAATAGTTACAACATCATATTGTGTTGACAACATAACGACAAAAACGTTAATTACGTCACAAACGTTGGTCGTTACAAACTTTTTTTTTTTTTTTTTTTTCTGTCATTCAGAATAATAATCATAGCTTAAATATTACTATATGGTATTACCTATAGTTCTTATACAATTTTATGTATGTTGACTTATAAAGATTGCAAATTATGATAAAAAAAACTTTTAAACTATTTAAAATAAATTTGCTATTTTATATCAAATTCATGAATTCTGTAGTTCGAATTTTTCCTGAATTTTTATTTTTTTATTTTATGATAGAACATTGAGAAAAGTTACTAAATTGTGGTACATTTTGTGACAATTATTAAAAAGTCTCATATTACTGGATCTGTCATTGATATTAAGGCAATACGTATACAGAATCACTAACAATAAAATTTCTTACCTTTGGCCTTTGGTAGGCACAAGATGAAATCAAATCTATCTCGTCTCTGAAAGCATAAAAAAATACACATTATATTAGTGAATGTGAAAAATTTAGTATATAAATCGGGCAGTATTGAAGTTATACAGTCTACGAGATTTCATACTAAAGTATTTTTGCCTTAATTTATAAATTTTACCAAAAACCAGTCACACTGCCGTGCTATTTTTCAAATATGCGAACCAAAATATATATATAAGTATTTTTTTTTTCTTTCCGAAACATTTTTTTTTTAATTATTTTGGAACATTGATTTCATCCCCTCATTATTTTTCTTTCTCCTTCCTTTATCACGTTAATATATTTTGCATGAAATACCTTAAATTTTCAATATCCAACTTGAAAATATTATGAAAAATTTTGAAAATAAAATAGGGAGAGAGAGAGAGAGAGAGAGAAAGAGAGATAAGAAAAAAATCCCATTAATTGGAGGCAAAAAGTTTCCACATGAACCTGCAAAAATATAACAATAAAGCTAATTATTAAACTATCTACATTTTGGCAAGAGACTTTTTTATTTTTTATTTTTTTAGCAAAATCAAGTTTGCATAATTAAAGAAAAAAAAATGTTGAATATTAAAATTGTAGAATAATTTACCCTTTTTTTCCATACAACTTATACCATATATATATATATATATAATATATATATGTTTGTATATATTATTACATTATTATTATTATTATTCTCGGCATCTGCATCTACATAATTTGCGTTTGGTTCATTTAATAAGACGTTTAATTCTAACTATGCCTTTTTACAATTTTATGTAATTTTTTGTGATAAATAATACTTAACATCATTACTGATTTTTTTTCTGCTCAAATTAACATTTTAACAAAAATATAATTCCGATATTATGGATAAAACATTCTTAAATGCATGCAATGGAATAAGTTTAAATAAAATTTCATGAAAAAAAGAGGGGGGGGGGGTATAAAATATTAAAAAAAAAAATCAATAGTCTTTTTGTCACCATTATTCAAAAATACAAGCAAAAGAGAACTTTGTATTTGAGTATTTCACCTAGTGCTGTATTTCTTTATAAAAATCTTATCTTAGGCGAGATAATTTTATAAAATTTTAATTTTTAATAATAATAAAGTTATGTTATAATAGTAACAAAAATCTAACCTCGTAGTGGTTAAAAAAAATACTATGTTAGTTTGTAAATATCTGGACTTCAGCAGTTGAAAAAAAAAAAAAAAAAAAGATAATAGCTTCAGCTGAAACATTTGTATTGAATTGTGATTAATTATTGAATCAAAGAAATGAATGAAAGTGTATACCTGTTCATGAGGAGTAATATATTGAATTGTGTGTTAAATTTAAAGGCATAGATCACCTTGAACAAAAAAACGTATCTAATATCCTAAAATACCTATAAATATCAACGTTGATTTGGCCGGAGTCATTCATTTCTAAT
>OX439136.1:8744669-8844702 GCA_949318235.1 Ecdyonurus torrentis
GCACAAATTGCTGCAAAAGTTTTTCAAATGTGTTTTTCGCTGCAATTAGTGCCAACTAATCGCAGAATCAGTAGAGAGTGGCATCATATAAAGGTGACTCCATAACGTGGTAAATTAATTAAAAATAAATTAGAAATCAATGAGTCCGGACAAATCAATGTTGATTTACAGATATAAGATTTCAATAGACAAGTTACTTTGTATGTTGCCTAGCAAATAAGATCTCATTCATTTTTATAACACATTACACATCACTTAATAGTAAACATATTCTAATCTTTGAAATAAATATTTAATTAAGTTAGTTATTAATTATTAAAAATGATAATGTGTATTTTATATAATATCCAAACCTTAAGAAGACTGCAAAGATTTTTAAAAGAAAGAATCTTTAAGTTTATAGAGAAGAGTTAATCAATCAAAATTACGAAACTGTTCAGCTATATAAAAATGACAGCAACATATCTGTCACATTTTCCACTCAAGTAGCACCCTCGCTTCCACTTTGCCAGACTCAATCAATGTGAACCGGTAGATTTCTTTTTTATTTATTACATTTTTATATTTATTTCCTTTTTTTTTATGATATAAGAAGTGGTCATAACTTTTTAAAGAACTTTTTAAAGCCCTTGTCAACTTACTTTTTTATAATTTAGAATATACTACATTGATAATTACCATATACCTTATTATCCATGAATTAGACACCGCCACGTTGATTTTGTATTTATTTTCACTTATTTTCAATTTGATGGTTATTTCACGTATCTGACGTCACAATGTACCACCGCCAATCACAGTCACCGCTTTGGTCACGTGATAAATTTAAGCTCCTGTCTCAAGTTTTTTACCCCTATCACGGCCCTATCGGTACATTGTGACGTCAGATGCGTGAAATAACCGTTAAAATGAAAGTAAATGAAAATAAATACAAAATCAACGTGTTGGTGTCATGGGTAATAAGTTATGGTAGTAATTATCAATTGATTTTGCTAAATGATAAAAAAGTAAGTTGACAATAAGGGCTTTAAACGCAAGTAATGTATATATATATTTATATTTAAAATCTTCTGCTATATTATATTATTTTAATTGTTTATTAACAGCATGAATCATACTTACAAGTTAGAGCTATACGTTGCATACGCATGTCATCATACTGAATGCTCTTTGACGCCATACTGGAGCACTGAATAACATTGCTCAAAACACACACACACACACACATATATCTATACTATTTTCTTTATAAAATTATTTAGTGTTTATTTATTGTTATTTTTCTCCCATGCTTCAAATTTTAATCTGCAACACTAAAACAGTATCAATGCTCTCAAAAATATTACTAATTATTTTTAAACTTTTAAAATGTGTTATTTTTCCATAGCGGCACATGTTACTTATAGCGCTTAAACTTGGCGTCAACTTTGTATACACCCTGTATAACTCAATCAATTATTATAAAAAAAAAAAAGGTAACGTTCACATTTATTTACTTTGAATGGTCTGGTAACTTATTGTAAAATAACAAGACTAGATAGAGAAATAGAGGAAAAGTCAAATAAACCATTACTTACTTTTCATTTCAATTCAAAATCGTCGCATTGTCGCATTGTCACAAACGATAGAAAGACCAAGAACTCAGTATGGTATGTTTAGATAGGCAAGATTCTCTACTGTAATGTACACGTACATTACAAGATTATTTTGTCCACTTGTTCCTTTGTTATAAAAAAGAACTCCGTGTTAAAGCAAAGAAGCTTCTTACTTTGGTTGACAATTCACTCCAATGTCACTTTGAGTCATGCTATTTAATACAAAGTAATTTAAATATTGCGCAGTGGCCCAAACCGAGTATCAAATTCAACGCTTCGCTCTTTTGTAACAAAGAATCTTAAAATGAAAAAACAACAACAACTATTATGTCAACATTGTCTTATCGAAATTCAACATACAAGATAAGGAGATGCTCGGTCAATTTGGACCACCGCAAAATTTAAAGTGAGCAGCTAAGCCAATCAGCCCCCAAGTTGAAGATCACGTGATCAAAATTAACCAATCACAACTGGGCCGAGATAATGTATGTATAGTATATTTCCAAATTACTTGCAAAATTATATAATACGTTTAGGATCTACAGAATAACATCTCTCCTTAAGGGTTGCATATAGATGGCTTGTATCTCAAAATCTAAAAAAAGAAAACTTGGAAACTTTATGATGCCATTTAAAAGTTAATAGCAACAGCTACCAATGATAAAATTGTCAGAATCCGTGACCATCAGATAAGAGAAAAAATATTTATTGAAATTAACATGGGCTCTTATGGGATTAAAACTTCAAAAAATCATAATTTAAAATCTAACATGGTGATCCCCCAATTTTTTTTTTTTTAATTAAATATTATTATTATTTTTTTTTTGCATTTTTGAAGATATCATATCCTAATGTATCGCTGTGCAAAATTACAATTATTTCTTTTTTTACAATTTATTAGTCAAATCCCGCAGTACCTGATTTCCCGCCTGTAAGGAAAATTAACGAAAAATATTATGTGTGAAATAAAACAGCTGTTATACGTTACGTGGAAAGTAGCTTCATTATCGTTTTTTTTTATTTGCTTGTCTATTTGATACAAACAAATATTGAGGAAAAATGGAACAAAATAATAACTTCAATATTGTATTGATTACTAATTATAACAGAACAATAAAAATTAACGCGAATATAATAAAGTTTAGTAAAAACTTTAAAGTCTTAGTTAAAAGTCATTAGGATGATCCAGTGCCCACCTAATAGTTGGTAATTGCTATGTTGTTTTGTTATCAAATGATATTTTTATGTATAATTATATTGGCGTATGTTTTAACCAAGGTTCATGTAATAGGTTTGGAAAAGCTCTTTCTGCGCCTTAATAAAGATCAATTATTATTATTATGAAAAAGATAAAAATATATGAAATCAATTTGGCATTTTAATGTAAACAAAACTTGTTCACTGAAAACTGTTTACTTGTTACCTATCTGAATATACTTTTCAATGATAAAAATGTTTTATATCAAACAAAACATTTTTTACTTTAATTTTTTTCGTTCAAATATGCAAAAAAAAAAAAAAAAAAAAAAAAAAATGAAGGTAAATAATACAAATATATCGAAAAATTTTAGTTCGTATGCATTTATTTATCTTTTATTTAGAAAATACGTAAATAAAAATACATTATATGATAGTGAATACTGAATAAATAGGCCCTTTGTAAAAATTTAAAAAACAACAACTCATTTTTATGTAATTGTAGTAACATTTATTAGCAGACTGAAATAGATATTTAAAATACTTACTGTTGAAATATCATAAAAACTGTATCATAAAATGACTTTTCATATTTACGTAGAAACATAAATACATGATTATATTGTAGCCAATTTTTAGCACGAATTGTTAACTATACACCAAAATTTATGCTGTACTTTACAATGACTATGTTACAATAGCATTCATATGCATTCATGTTAAAGTCGACGTCATGTTGGTTCACTCAATAATTTAATACTATGGGAAAATAACTCATTTTGCCAGTTTAAAAGCACTATGCAATATTTTTGAGAGGATTGATGCTGTGAATATGTTGAATTACGAGTATCTCAAGTATGTGAGAAAAATAACAGTTACAAAAAGTTACCAGATTTCCCGAAGAAATTTGTCGGAAACGAAGTGTGTCCTATGCTTAGCAATGTTATTCACTACTCCAGTATGGCCTCCAATCGCATTAAATATGACGTAATCCGCATATATTATGTAATTATGTTATTTCCGTGTTCATCTGTCTTGAGTCAAAAATTCAAAACCCTGAAATAAGCTAAAAAGAGTTAATAAATATTTTTTTTTTCAGCTGGCTTGGTACGGCCGATAAGTTGTTGTTGATTATTTATTTTTAAAATTATAATCAGAAAACATGATCACATCAATATCCATATATAATAAACTTTTTTCAAACGGTTATTTATAATAAATTAATCATTAATGAACATGTGCGATTAATTATACAACAAAAACTTTATTAATATAATACTTTTGGATAAGTATCAAAGTATATTTTGTTCAAAAACTTTGGTAGAAAAGTAATTATATTTTATACTTGAAATGTTGTTCACGATTAGTGCCGGTAACTTTTACAATAACAACGCTATTAAAGTAGTAGTGAAGACAAAAAAAAAAAAACGAAAGAAAAAAATAATAACAAAAAGTGAAAATAACAAAACAAAAACAATAATTAAAATCAATGCACATTTACTTTAAAGTTACGTTATGTTTTTTTGCTTTTTCTCAAAAATTTTAAAGTAATAAGAACTTTAGTTATGCGTCAAAGCATATATATTAGTGTATTTGCAATAAACATTTAAATTGCAATGATAGAGGTAACTATATCGATACAAATATAATGAGTACTAGTAATATGGGATAAACTACCTAAATATTAAAATATATGCTTTATATACCTATATTTCACCAGTAGACAGTATCCACACACTGGTTAGTAAACATTTACTGTTAGAAAGTAAATATTTTATAAATATACTGTATTTGCTTACATCTATTTGATGCATGCGTGTATGTAATATGTGTGTGTATATTCTATATATATATATATATATATATATTCTCTAAACATAATAGTGTTTGATACATAATATATAAATATATATATGAATGTTTATAGAGACAATGCGCTACAAACTACACTTCTCTAACAATTCATTTTCATTTCATTTCCTAACAAATTCTAAAAATGTCATGAAATAAAATTTGTATATAATATTTTTATATTATACCACAGATTAAGTACGCATCGTCTAAAATATGCCTTTACATCGAAACTAAAAATTTTGCCATGCAGAGTCTATTTATATAACATATTATTATTTCATATTATATAGTCAACTTATAATAAAGCTATAAGTGAGATTGAAATAATTTTTTTTATTTTAATAAACTTTCAAAGTTACTATGTACAAAAACTTATCAACAGCAAATTATTTGGATAAAATTAAATATTAATAATGTTAAATAGCAGCATTGTGTTGTATTTCCCACGCTATAAAGTTTGATAATATTTACATCCTTTTATAAACTATATTTTTGGACAAACTTCACTTTTTTTTTTAAATATTTTCATCGTTGAGTGGAAAGCAAAAGATCGAATTGATAAGCTTCATTCTCTCTCTCTTCTCTATCCCCCACTCCTATGTCTGTTAGATATAAAATAACGTAAAAATTTTCTCGATCGTGAGAATACTCACAGGTGCGCTACAATCATGTCAATTTGATTGACAGTTACAATAAAGATCAGTTCATGTTCTGTCAAATCAATTTAGCAGCAAATAACAAATAAATACTTAAATACTTAAAGTTTACAATACAATATAAAGTATTTTTTACTATTTATACATAATAGTAATATTAATACTAATATAATAATACTATTATACATAAATAGTATTTTTGCCACTTTTATTTATTTTTTAATGTTTATAAAATTGATATACTGTACAGTACATATATTCAACAAAAGTTGAATTCTTATCTGTGGTTGATTTAATTTTAATATTATTATAATACATTTATTTTTATATTTCTACATTCTTTTATTTAATAAATAAACCAAAATAAATCATTAAAGTAAATTTTTGAATTTTTTTATATACTGTAGTATACTGTATTAAGATATCAATGCTGAAAGTAATTTGTTAAGTAATTTGAAATATATTATATATTAAAAAGTAGCAGAGTATATATGCTTTAAAAACTTTTCTTTAATATTATCAATTAAATAAACAATTAATACAATAAAAAAGGGTGTATTACTTCAGTTACGAATCCTAAGTTATTTGAGATAAAGTCTTTTGAGTTATTATGAGCAGCTAAAATAATGCATTTTAGCAAATTATTAACAATAAATAGCTATTTTTAGTTGTTTTCAGCTATTTTAAGCTATTTTAATTTAAATTAGATATTATTTATAATTTGTTAAAATGCATTATTTTAGCTGCTCATGATAACTAAAAAGTGTTTATCTCAAATAAGTTAGTAATCGTAACTTAAGTGATGCATCCTTTTTTTGAGTATAAGTTTATGTATTTTAAGTATTTATAACTATGGGTTAAGAGTAATAGTGGGCCAGAGAATCCTCATCTTTTCAGTTGTGTTCTTATATTTTTTATATTTTATTTATTTAAGAATTGAAAATGTTGAAATTTGTTTAAAATCATATTTTTTTCCTTTACATATATAGTCGAGTGGTTTTTGCAATCTGTGCCATTTTACATCAAACCGTGGGAAAGAGCTATGATGGTTTGGTTTTTACTTGAGTAACTTTTATTATATATACCAAAGTTCGAAACTTGTAAATATATTTACCTTTAAGAACAGATTAAAGCTTTTCTCTGAATTAAATACAAACAAACGAGAGAATTTTCTATGTGTATGCTTTCAAAATCTTGAACGTATAGATGTATAGACAACGTTGAGAGAGAGAGAGAGAGAGAGAGAGAGAGAGAGAGAGAGAGAGAGAGAGAGAGAGAGAGAGAGAGTATGCAACTCAATTTTCACTTCTGTCGTCAGAGTGTAAAGATCCTTTTACTTTTATAATATATAACAAAGTTATTATTAAATTTCAATTCTTGTTGTTTCAAAACTTTAAAACAATAGAAATTGCAACTTTGACAACTTGAATCAAGTTAGGTAAGATCAATTTATTGCGTATATATATTCTAATCATTTATGTTATTTTAAGTTTATATGTAAAGTATTTTTAATTATAATTATCATTACGGTAACAATAAATTGGTCTGTTAAAAGTAGCACTTCCTCATTGTTGGTTTTGTGCTTTAAATTTCATTATGTAATTATGTTGTAATATTCTGGTCAAGAACATGTAATATGGCTGAAATAGCCATGTATGTTTCTTAAATAAAATTATTATTATTATTATAATCAAGTAATTTTCTAATGCAGATATAAGTTATTTTGTATTGTTATATTATTTTATCTTTAAGTAGGGGGGTGGGGGTAAATTTGTATTTATTGTTATTTTGTTTGCAATTAATAAATTGTTTATATTTTAATTTTAAACAGGTATCTTAAAAATATCGGATGGAAACTAGCTAGGTGATATCGACATTCATCGATATGGCTTAGTTTTGTCCTTGTGTAATGGTGGATGGAAGGATTAAAGGATTAAGAATGAGGTACGTCTGGATGAAAGCAAGTGTGCAAGCATATAAAAGGATAACATGTCATTTTTAACTGTTTCTTTTGCTTTGTGTGACAACACTTTTTGTCACACGTATCTTTAGAGAAAAAATAGAAGAGGAGGGGGGGGGGGAGGATAACTTTAATTGCAAAGCAATTGACCTCTAATGCAAGAAAAAAATAATACAAATACAAATCGTAATGCTGCAGCTTGCAAAATATAATTATTGAAATTCTAGATATATTAATGTTATGAATAAATATATTTACGTAAGTTATATCTTTATCTTACAATATTATAAACACTTCATATTGTTGTTTTGTAACATATAAATCGTAAAATTTTATAATATAGATATAATACTAAAAATGTCATTCTTGTAAAAAAAAAAATTTTAATATATTCTGTTAGAAAACTGTAAACTACAATTTTGAAACTTTTAATAGGTTCTTAAAAGTTGCATAACACTTTTATTATAATGTGATGACCCTACTTTTAAGTATACAGTACATAACTTTTATAAGTAGTAAATATCTATTAAGTTTTCCTCCCCCATATATATATATATAATGCACAGCAGGTCAGTATTATTATACATTAAAGCATTGTACTTAATGTGTTCATCATACTTAATATAATATGTTGTCCTCAGCATGATATAAATAAATAGAGAGAGAGAGAGAGAGAGAGAGAGAGAGAGAGAAGATAATAGTTCGTCATTTTGTTGGTGATGTTGAGTGTCTCATAAAACATAAAATATGTCATAGCTATGGCCTTTATATAACTGCATTTTACTGCATCCTAACTATTAGAGAACCAAGTGGAGTAAAAATATAATTTAGGGTAACTACGTATATTAATAGAGTAGAGACATACTTTAGCTCAACTATTTAGGAACTACATGCAGTATAATATAGTACTGAATGTTAGGTAAAAAGTGAGAATTTATAATGGCATATTCAACGATGTTTGTGTCACTTTATACCAAACAGACAGTACTGTGTTCACTAAAGTAACATTGATTTTTGATTTTTTATCGTTTAATTTCTGCACGTACTTTTTCATAAATTCAAATTAAATTAAAGAATTCTTTATTGGGCAATAACATCAAATTAATTACATATTCAATGACATTAATAATAAAGGTGAGAAATCAGGTACTGTGGGATTTGACTAAAAAATTGTAAAGAAAGAAAAATCTGAAATTTTGCACAGTGATAGATTAGGATATGGTATCTTCAAAAATGTAAAATAAATTGGGGACTAAATTATGATTTTTTTAAAGTTTTAGTTCCATAAAAGCCCATGTTAATTTCAATAATTATTTTCTCTCTTATCTGATGGTCACGGGTTCTGAAAATTTTATCAAAGGTAGCTGTTACTATTAACTTTCAAATGGCACCATAAAGTTTTCAAATTTTCTTTTTAGAATTTGAGATACACACCATCTGAACACAACCCTTAATGCTATAATGTATTAGGTACAACCCTGTTTTTGGTGTACAATAAAAAAAATCAAATACATAATCAAAAGGTGGAGAAGGAAAGGCAAGTTGCATAAATTAAACAAAGGATTTCTTGCACCAACATAGGAAGACTAAAATTCCAAAATTATTGAAAATATTTAAATGATAACAAATTTTTAGCTATGCTGTATATGAATTAATTAATAAATAATAACAAAAAATCAATATTTCTCCAGTGCTGAGTATAGAATTTGGGACTGAAATAAATGTTCAATAATTACAGCTCATTTTCAGTAACATTTGTTGATAATAAAATAATTTAAGCTTAGGCGAATTAATATTTATTTGCTATATAAAATTAATGTTTTTATATTTTTAAAAACAGTAAAAAAAATGCTAATATTTACATTTAAAATTACAACATTAATTTAAAATTACGTAATGTATTCTTTCCTTAAACATAAAATTTTTATTTTCATTTAGCTCTTTACGCCTCAAGCGTAAAGCATGTCTAGTAATAAGATTTTACTATTTATATATTTGTACAGAAATGTTTATAAAAATATTAATATATTATATTTAATGGAATACTATTAAAATGCTCAACTCAAGTGTTTAATTTTTGCATCTTATTCAGTACTTTGGAATTCAATTGAAGAATAAAGAATTGTACGTCATTTTAGGTCATTGCATCCTGTTAATATAGAATGAGTTGAAGTTTTTTTAGTAATGTCATTGCATCCTGTTAATATAGAATGAGTTGAAGTTTTTTTAGTAATTTTTTTTATTGCTTTTGGATAATATTAATTTAACACATGACGTTTTTAACTTTAAGTTAAGCCAAGCAGAAGTAGTATTATAATTAGTATAGCAATACTTAAAGCACGGAACTCCTATTGTAAGTGTATCACAATTCAAGTTATAGCAATTTTGAAATGAAATACTTTTTTTTTTTTTTTTTTTTTTTTTTTTTTTTTTTTTTTGAAGTATTATATAATTTTTCATTTAATGTGTTGCAAGAATTTATTTCTATTTCCGCATAACAAAAAATGCATTTTTTTGTTTTTAATATTTTTCTCCTTGAACTCGTTTCCTGTAGAAGGTGCAAAAAATACACTTGAACGTGTGAATGCAAACGTTTCCTATATTTATTTCAGGCGTGAGTAAGTGTCTACTTGCACCACCATTAAAAAATTTTTTTTTACCTATTTGTTTAGTGAAGCTTTCAAAATGTTATACTTAATCTCTCTCATGTTTTTCTCCTTTTCAGATTTATGCATTTTAATGCATATATTAAATTTTATTGAAATATAAAAAATATATTACAAACATTTTCATGCAGTGAAAAACAAGTTATATATGAGCTAATCGCAGTTTGCAAAACAAAACATCCTGTACATATATACTTTCATCCTGTTGCACAAAATTTTCGTTATAAAATACATGCAATTTTTTTTTCTTATTATTGGATGTGTTTAGCACATACGTAAATAGTTTTTTCACTGCATGAAAATGTTTGCAATATATTTTCTATTTCAATTAAATTTCATGTATGCGTTAAACTACATAAATCTGAAAGGGAAAAAAATGAGAAAGACTAATTGTAAGTTTAACATTTTGAAAGCTGCACTAAGCATAATAGATCAAAGAGTTTTTTTAATGGTGCAAGCAGAGCTACACTTACTCAAGCCTGAAATAAATATAGGAAACGTTTGCATTCACACGCTCAAGTTTATTTTTGTATCTACTACAGGAAATGGGTTCAAGGAGAAAAATTTTAAAAGCAAAAAATTGCATTTTTTGTTATGCAGAAGTAGAAATAAATTCTTGCAACACATTACATGAAAAATTATATAATACTTAAAAAACAACTATGTATTAAGATTAAAAATTGCTATAACTTGAATTGTGAGACACTTACAATGGGTTTTCCGTGCTTTAAGTAATATTATAATAATTATAATAATACTACTGCTTGACTTAACTTTATGGTAAAAACTTCATTTGTTAATAATATCTAAAAGCATTAAAAAAAAAACACTAAAAAAAACTTCAACTAATTCTATATTAACAAGATGCAATGACCTAAAATGACGTAAAATTCTTTATTCTTTAATTGAATTCAAAACACTGAATTAGATGCAAAAATCTATTTTTGTCATTATTTGTTAGGAGTGAAGTACTCTCTCTCTCTCTCTCTCTCTCTCTCTCTCTCTCTCTCTCTCTCTCTCTCTCTCTCTCTCTCTCTCTCTCTCTCTCTCTCTCTCTCTCTCTCTCTCTCTCTCTCTCTCTCTCTCTCTCTCTCTCTCTCTCTCTCTCTCTCTCTCTCTCTCTCTTTGTGTATCTTACATCAAAAGATATTTATCATTATTTTTCCTACTTCCAAGTGGAAAATAATTGTGCAACTTTACAAAACTGTTCTACATAGTATACTACTTTTGTTCCGGTTCAATAATAAAAAATATATCTAGAACATTATATATATTTTTTTCTTTCCTTGAAATTGCAATCATCAACTTGCAACAGTTGTGTAAATAATGGAAGAAAAAAATGTGGTAGTTAGAAAAAGAAGGAGAACAAGAAGAAGAAAAAAACTCTCTTTGTCTAGTATTCCTAATGATACAAAATATAAAATGCACTTTATCGTGCATTTATAAGATTGTATATATATGTCAACACGATAATTATAAAAAGAAAAAAAATGAACAATTATATAGAATGTTATTAAAAGTATATTACTAGCAGAGGGAAAAAAATCAATTTGCTTTTGATTTATTACTGAAAACTTGCCATCTTACAATCCCGGGTTTCTGAATGCTGGGTGAAATAGGTCAAATTTTTAACATCGCCAAAAATGTGTAACTACAGTCCCGAAAATCTAAGAATGCTTCAAAGTCATATGAAAATCCAGTAATCGATTATTTGTATAATACAATCTAGTACGCTATTTTTGGCGATTGTTTAAAAAGTTGACCTATCGCCCATATTGTTAGAATCTCGGGACTTTAGTTTGATTTGTATAAATAATAAATTATATACGATTTTCAAATGACCTTGAAGCAATCGTAGTTTTTCTGGGCTGTACAGGTCTTACCGGTGAAGCTTGTTTGACAATTTATGTATAGCTGGCATAAGAAGAGAACAAGAACATAGAACTTAATTTTCTGTGTTAAATTAGTTTTAGATTTCAACATCTAATATGTATATATGTGTTATGTTTTGACGAAGCAGTGTACTTCTGATTATTTGGTGTGAGATCACTTTGTGTATAGGCATTTGCCTTTTTCTCACCCCAGTTGGGTAAATCACTATTAATATTTTTTTTTTCTCCTACTTTGTATCATGTTATACCCAATAAAGAATTATTATTATTATTATTATTATTAACATCAACGTTGGAAAAATAAAAACAATAGGTGCAACTTTTACTTTTTATGCTGCATTTTGATAGAAACGTAATTTTTTATACGCATAGGGTCAATAATTTTGATTCTGTTACAAATAAGACTAAGATTTCTAATATACGATAAAATTGTTTGATTGTACATACGTATAAATAGTACATTTTGGAATGCGATTTCTTTTACACATAAAAAAAACCTAGGTAACTATTTACGGGGGGGGGGGGGGGGGGAGTGATGCTATTTTAGCACAAACTTCTTTATTAAATTTTTATTAGTCATCGTAAAAGAACAACAAAAATGAACAGAATAAAGTTAAATTTGAAAATGTAACCTATTTTATGTAAAATATTCTTTAAAATAAAATCAAACCTTAAAAAATCGATTTTTATCTGTTAAATGACTTGCCATACTCTTACAAAATGTTATTAGTTTTCTAGGGGAGTGTGTAATATATAGAACAGTAAATTTTCTAAGTTCAACATTTTTAGAACACAAAATTAGAGTAATAAAATACTTCTTTTTATTTATACTTTACGGATGATTAAGTTTAATGAAAAGCCATAGTATAAATTGGAAACATCTTTAAAAAAAAAAAAGTTACAGGGTATTTCTCTATATAATAAAATACTTTACTTATGACGTTGTAAACCAATCAAATTTATCCAACTCATTTAAAAAGAAGATTGTTTTATTCATCCAATTTAAGTATTGGACACTTTTAGTTGCAATTTATTCATCAACATTTTATTATTCCTGGAATGTATCCAAAAACAACGAAAAAAAAAAAAAAAGAAAAAAAAGAAACAACCTCTAGCAGAACGTTTTGTTATTTTGCAAATTTGAAACTCTAGAGTATATCGCAATATTAAGTTTAACTAAAAACTTTTATCTCCAGGTTTACAGAGTAGTGTAACTGATATTGTTTTCATATTAGATATGATAAAAAAAAATACTAAAATTAGGATTAAGAACTCTCGTGTAGATCAAATTTATATTACCAGAGAATCACAGAAAAAAACACAAACAATTTAGCATATGGTATCAATAAAAAAATGTACTTTTGGCATAGCGCTATATTGTCGTTTATGATCAGATAAAAATAGACAAGACTTTTGTACAAATACGGTTATTGTAACATCTGCAAATGTTACTGCCAAAAATTACGGGAATAATGCTCAACTTAACAAAACCAGGAGAAATTTTTAAGTTCTCACTAATTTTATCCCATTTAAGAGGAGAGGTCTGTAACAATAATCAACAGATAAAAAAAAAATTTTAGATGAAAACTTTAGATAAAGAGGAATCTACACATAAAAAAAATTTCATGGTATGTCACCCTGTAAAATATAGAATAGTGATTATTCGAATTTTAAATATTTTGTTAATTTTAACTTCTTTTTTTTTTTTCGATTTTATTTTAAAGGCAACTCCCTGATTTTTTTATTTATCAGGGGTAGCTAAATAATGCTAAAACAAAAATCCATAATGTTGGTAGGTTACAATGTTAACAATCAAATAAAAAGGAAATCTTAGGAAATCTTATTTCTGAGAAACTGTGTTATACAACTTTGTTTCTCTGAATTTCTGAAATATATGGCAAAAACTTTCATATGCTTGACTGCTCACATTTCAATTTTAAATTTCATATAACAATATTTTGCACAAACAAGCAAAAAAAAAAAAAAAAAAAAAAGTAAAATTTATTAAACTTTGAAACCCCATGTTCCAGATAGATAAATTTATACAAAAAGAAAAAAGTGTAAAGATAAAAATAGACTTTTAAAGTTATTGTTTGTTTATTTTTTACAAAATTAAAAATATTACAGAAAAAAAATAATTTTGAGTAATCTATTTATAAAATCAATTATATATATATATATATATATATATATATATATATATATATATATATATATATATATATATATATATATATATATATTATATATTATATATATATATATATAAAGTATATTATTAATACGTTAAAGTCCCTTGAAAACACCAAGTGTACTCTCACACCATAAGAATTAATATATAATTTCTTTTTCATTGGTGAGAGGTCATGATTGCCGTGCTATTTGAGGGATATTATTAATTGTTTTGGTAGAAGATTACCTGGTATTTTCTAGGAATCCCACTGCCCTTCTTCTTTAATTTGATTTTTTAAGTTATAATTTAATTTTAACAACATCACCAATCCCACTGATATACGGATGGTAAGTTTAAAAACTTGTGCTACTGGCCTTGTTATAAATGCTTAATATTTGTGATTTTTACCTTATCAACTGTACACAAATTAATGAAATCTTATAATAAGTCAAGTAATTAACTTTAATTAAAACGATGAACTAACACTCACGTTATATTTTCTGCTTTAAATTATTTACAGTTTTTAACATAAATAATTATTTGAGAAACATAATGTATTTTCTAATTACCATAATATTAACATATTTTCCAGGATGTTTAATAATAAAAATTATTCTTTCAATGACTAACAATAAAACATTAATGTATATTTTCTTTCACAAAAAATTGAATTCTATGTATTGGCATATTTAAAAAAAATATATATATAAAATAAAAAACGAAAAAAAAAAAAAAAAAAAAAAAAACGTGTACTTAAATGGAGTTTTGCCTGAACTGAAATCTCCATTTGATCGCATTGTATGGCCATCAGCTAATAAAGTTCATTTTTTTTAAAGACACTGTATTTATGTATTTTATTTCTAATCATTATTTAAAATTAAACAAAAAAAATGCAATCTTACGACAATTAAAGCTATAGTAAAATATTTATTTGCCTAATATCTAATATTTATGTATATTTGTATTAAAATTAAGTGTTATCTTTCAATAATAATGTGCACTTATTAATTCTTATTATATTTTCTTGTTATTTCTTGTATTATTTCTAAAAAAAAAGGCAGAGTATAAAGTATAAAGCAGTGACTTGAAAAGGTAGAAAAATCGGATTTAATTGTTGCACTTGTAATGATGGTATAACTTTAAACGTAACATAATAATTAATGGGGAAACAAAAAGATCACCGTGTTAAAGTTTTAAATCGCAAAATTGTGATATTTAATGCCTAAGATCACATTTTTTTCTTTTCTTTTATCGGATGGTCACAAAACATAAAACTACCTTAGACTGTTGCAAGTGACTTTTAAAAACCATAAAAAAAATTTAAGATAAACTTTTGAATTTCAAAAAGACAAGTCTACTAAATATAATTTTAAAAAAATTAATTAATTTTATACTTTATGTTTGAATAACGTGATCTTATTTTACTCATCGCATCACCTTTTCAGTAAAACTTTTCACCACCGTCTTCCTCGTTAACAAGTAGTGTAAAACGTCTGAGCAATCATGACTTAACTGAAAACTACTTGAACCAAAAGTGTACTCTTAATTTTATATCTTCTCATTACTCTGTCTTATTATAAAAAAACATGAAAATTTAATGCTGCAAAAACGTCTTTAAAGAAAAAAATGTACTGTAATATATTTTATATTAAGATTTAAGAAAAAAAAAAGTTTTAAATGAGTTCTATTTTATATGAAACAAAATTATTCATAATATATATATAAAACAATTAATATTTGCTGAATAGATATATTATTTATGAAAAATAGTTTAACACTCATTTAATTGCATTTTTTTTTTTGTGATAAAAGATTATTTTTAAAAGAAAGACAAAAAAAAAAGACAAAAAAAAGACCATCTAATGACCATTTTAACTAAACTTTTAATATCACTCTTCAAACATTAATCTTTAAATGCCTGGTAAATATTATATATATATAATAATACATATATATATATATATATATATATATATATATATATATATATATATATATATATATATATATATATATATATATTTATTTGTAGTATTAACGTTTATGCCGTAAAAATTCTAACGTACAAGTAAGTTGTTTGGGCTGAAAAAATATTAGTTTGAAAAATGTTTTACTTTGACTTATTCTACTCCATTATAGTTCTAAATTTTGTGACATCACTTATAGGGTGGTTTCATTCATGTTAAAGTCGACGTCATAAGTGAGTACTAAATAACATTGGCCGGTATAGGAAAATGGTACAAATTTAATTATTTAGATAATTAGTATAAAAGATTTTTTTAAATCTAAATTTTTTGTTCATTTAGTCCAAATTCATTATGTATATTATATTATATAAATAATATATATATATATATATATATATATATATATATAATATGAATTCACACACAAATTTATTCTTATATTCATGCATAAAAAGAGATGAGGTTTCAAAATATTTGTATGCATAACTACTAAGTCATCATATATTTCTAAAGATAAAGTTGCAAAAACAAATCCAAGAACTATAGAAGAAAAAGAAAAAGATGGAAAAAAAAAAAAAAAAAAAAAAAAAAACGCATATCAACACTTTTTTGTGTAAACACAAATTAATCAAATACTACAAAACCACAAATAGTGTTATTTTATTAAATTTTTATATAAATATTTATAATTACAAAGAAACTCATCAGAAAATTTATATTATGTAATGAAGTGGAAATGAAAGATGGGGTTAAAAGAAAAGATAAATTTTAGCCGTTCTCTATAAATCAATTATTAGTTTTGATTCACTTTCAAATAATTTAGGAAAGAGAAAAAGGATATTTATGAAAGAGTGGATAACGAAGGAGAAAAAGTTTTTTTTTTTCTTTCGCGCTAATTCAGCGATATTTTTGTGACACCCCTAAAAGTTAGTAACGTTTTGCAGTGCGTTGTCAGCTAGAGAGAGAGAGAAAGAGTTTATCAACTTAGGCTAGTAATATATATATATAGGACAGAAAGAGAGAAATATAGATATAATAAGACGCAAATAAAGGGGTGGAACGAGAAAGCAATAGGATGATAGAAGTCAATAATGTAGAAACGCATACATTAACGTAAATTTTACAAAAGAAAAAAAATGCATTTATCAGAGTAGAATATTTAAATTAGAAATTCTTACAATAATCAAATTACTTAAATCTTTATCTTCTTATGAATTTTATTTGTATGCAGTAAAAGTACAGAGTACGTTAAGCCCCATTGGGGTTTATTAGTGGAACGCTCTAAGTAGGGAGAGAAAAGGCAAGGGACTCCTAATTTTTTATCCATCAACATTTCAAAAACCTTGTTCCAGCTTTTTTTTCCTCTCTTCAATTCTTTACTAAAGTTGGATAATTGTAAAGGACACAAGTTATTTTAAGACATTTTTTATCATGTATAGACGGGCAGTTGCAATTACAGAATACGAGTGTAAAAGTCAACCCCATACATATGTGAGTATGTATGGTAGTATACTAAAAAAAACATAACTTATTTTGCAAGTTAAGTTAAGTTTTGTTTTGAGAGTATTGTTATTTAGGTTTAATTGGGTTTTAATTTTAAAGTATGTGAGAGAAAAATAATAACAGCCAAAAAATAAACCGATTTCTTACAGCTAAAAACGACGTTTGTCCTATGCTAAGTAATGTTATCCATTGCTCAAATATGGCGTAGTAGCGCATCCATGCACTTTTTCATGCACACATTCTATACAAAAATGTTCTATAAAGAAATTATTTTACCAGCAACGGCCAATAAATAGTATTAAATTTTTATTAAACACCTGTAAGCACATCTGTATCTGCAAACTTTGCAGCAAAGTTTTAGCTGAAATAGCATTATATTTATAACTGTATGTACGTATGTACAGCGGGTTATATTTAAGTTCGTTCTGCAAGCTACACACACATATTGAGCCAGCTTCGATATTTTTTCTTTGACTACTTATGTTTATTCTAACAACAGGAAAAAGAAGTGCCAGAAAAGGAAACCATGTGATGTTAAAGTGGGAGCTGGCTCAGGCCTAGCTTGCTGCTGGCACGAAGTTTTCTCCTACTTTTACCGTCACGTGATTTTCTCTTCTGGCACTTCCTTTTCCGGTTTTTAGAGTAAACATAAGCATTCTTTATTAAGAACACCTGATCACGACGTTATTACCTGTTTACGAAGTTTATATGCATGGATCATTGTTTTTTGTTCTTCGTATAGACCTTTAGACCTAATAAGAATGACAAAAAAATCCATGCTCCAACAGTGACTTATTTTTATCAGCTCAAAACAACAAGATCAATCAATGATTTTTTTTTTTTTTTTTGAGCAGTCAGTTATTGATAAAGTTCTTTACTATGCTTTGCAGAAGAAACTCATATTAGTTTATTTTAAATTATTTACGACGAGTTTAAACAAGAGTCGTTAACTTTAAATAAATTATGCCAAAATATACGATACATGTGTAATGAAATAATGATAACTTCAGTTGATGTTTGTTATATTTGATCACCTTAATTATTAATTGCTAATTTACGGTTCTATATATTAACATTTTAATGATAATATTTATATATAATTTTTTGTATTTGCAAATCATCAACTTATAATTAATGCAATTAATAAACAAATAAATCAATAAAAGTTAACAGTGATGTCCTGTCCAATTATGGAGCAATATAGGCTTTGCACGATAAATTTCCTTCCATAATTTTCGTTCGTTCGTTCGTTCGTTCGTTCGTTCGTTCGTTCGTTCGTTCGTTCGTTCGTTCGTTCGTTCGTTCGTTCGTTCGTTCGTTCGTTCGTTCGTTCGTTCGTTCGTTCGTTCGTTCGTTCGTTCGTTCGTTCGTTCGTTCGTTCGTTCGTTCGTTCGTTCGTTCGTTCGTTCGTTCGTTCGTTCGTTCGTTCGTTCGTTCGTTCGTTCGTTCGTTCGTTCGTTCGTTCGTTCGTTCGTTCGTTCGTTCGTTCGTTCGTTCGTTCGTTCGTTCGTTCGTTCGTTCGTTCGTTCGTTCGTTCGTTCGTTCGTTCGTTCGTTCGTTCGTTCGTTCGTTCGTTCGTTCGTTCGTTCGTTCGTTCGTTCGTTCGTTCGTTCGTTCGTTCGTTCGTTCGTTCGTTCGTTCGTTCGTTCGTTCGTTCGTTCGTTCGTTCGTTCGTTCGTTCGTTCGTTCGTTCGTTCGTTCGTTCGTTCGTTCGTTCGTTCGTTCGTTCGTTCGTTCGTTCGTTCGTTCGTTCGTTCGTTCGTTCGTTCGTTCGTTCGTTCGTTCGTTCGTTCGTTCGTTCGTTCGTTCGTTCGTTCGTTCGTTCGTTCGTTCGTTCGTTCGTTCGTTCGTTCGTTCGTTCGTTCGTTCGTTCGTTCGTTCGTTCGTTCGTTCGTTCGTTCGTTCGTTCGTTCGTTCGTTCGTTCGTTCGTTCGTTCGTTCGTTCGTTCGTTCGTTCGTTCGTTCGTTCGTTCGTTCGTTCGTTCGTTCGTTCGTTCGTTCGTTCGTTCGTTCGTTCGTTCGTTCGTTCGTTCGTTCGTTCGTTCGTTCGTTCGTTCGTTCGTTCGTTCGTTCGTTCGTTCGTTCGTTCGTTCGTTCGTTCGTTCGTTCGTTCGTTCGTTCGTTCGTTCGTTCGTTCGTTCGTTCGTTCGTTCGTTCGTTCGTTCGTTCGTTCGTTCGTTCGTTCGTTTGTTCATAATTGCTTTCATTTTACATATTAAATATATTACTTAATGTGAACAGGACCTTACAACATAATGAAAATACATTATTCATAAAGAATGAGATAGACGAAAAGAAGTATATCAAATAAAAATCCAAGACATAGTTTTGATTAAATACAGAAAATATGGATTTCTTTTTCCATCAAGTTTTATAGAGATTTATTTTATTTTACAAATGTATGAATTGTTAGACTGTATGTATAAAACACTTCGTATAATACTGTACAAATTTTAGTTTCATTTTGTAATGTCTCCCCTCTTACTTTGTTGCAAATTTGTTTGTAATTATTTCAACTAGCGGCTTAAAACCTAAAGCTTTACTATAATTAGTATTATATAAATAGACATTTAAAATGTTCTATAATATGTATGTGGTTTTACACTGAAATAAAAAAAAATGTATATTTATGGTAGTTTCGTAAGTTCTGGAGAGAAGTCCTTATTATCAAACTAATATATATATATATATATATATATATATATATATATATATATATATATATATATATATATATATATATATATATATATATATATATTGTATATTATATAATAATAATAATAATATATTATATGAACACAATGTGTAATAAAAAATGTCAAACAATAACCCTCTGACAGCAAGAATATCAGAGGACCACTTTAGTGGGTTTTGTACCTTTTAAGGCCTCAATAAAAATTATTATCAATGTACTCGTATCTCTATACATGATTTTTTACGAATTTTACTTAAAGGCGTAGAACACCTTGAACAAAAAACTTGCCTAATATCCTAACATACCTAAATATCAACGTTAATTTGGCCGGAGTCATTGATTTCTAATTTATTTTGCATTTACAAAATAACAGCTGCGGGTTTGTGACGTCACAGCTCACTAGTCCAAGCGCGCAGAAACAGGCGAGCTGTAACGTCACAAACCCGCAGCTGTCATTTTGTAAATTGAAAATAAATTAGAAATCAATGACTCCGGCCAAATTAATGTTGATATTTAGGTATGCTAGGATATTGGGCATGCTTTTTGTTCAAGGTGTTCTACGCCTTTAAAGATGTTACAAATAATTTATTGTTTAAAAATATTGTAAAAAAAATATTAATTTTCAAAATAAAGTGTTAAAACTTATTTCATTGAAAGTACTAAAATTACTTAGGAAAATGTGTTAGGTTAAAGTATATTAAATATGAAGATCTGAAAAAGAAATCTGGAGTTACTGAGCTGTAAATGTTTTTGTAAATACCTTTTTTTAAAGTTATGTTTAGATAGTAATTAGAAAATTTTGATGGTTTAATGTTACTATAAACAACCCATGTCCAATATATATATTATATATATAATACTGTATACTGTATAACAACAACAACAAAAACTTAAATTATAAAGTTCATACAATACGCACTTTAAAATTCAAAATTCAAATAATAATAATGCAACCCAATAAAATTATAATATGTGTTGCAATTTATAAGGAAATATACTATGTTATTAGTTATTACTATTAGTATTTTTTATTATAATTCCTATTTCGTACATTTTTTATTAGAAGTGGTTCATTTGATTTTCCTTTAACATTCAAAAAATAAAAAGAGATTTTTATGTTTGATTTATTTCCAGTATTTTACCACTTTTTTTTTTTTTTTTTTTTAAATGTATGTTTTTATTTTATTTTTTTTGTACGCTATTTAAATTTTTAGAATGTTAAATAACCCATGCATATGGTAAAAATAAATAAATATATTTCCCTTTTATATATCAAATCATAGAAAATAAAATGAATATTATATAAAAAAGTCATGTGTTCTAATTATTATTTTACCATAACAGAATTGTAGCAGCTATAATATTTACATTATATTAATTAATGAAATAATATTAACATAAATAATAACAATTTTCATTTGAAATGTACTTATAATTTATAGCATAAGTAAAATAACAAAATGTAAATAAATAAATTATGATTTCATGCCTACATAATATGTAACGTAAATAAGCTCAAACCGTAGGATTTTTTTTTTTTTAATATGAAAGAGTTATAGTTATGCTATTGATTGTTTATGTTTACTTAAAATGCGAAAAAGGAAGTGCCGGAAGAGGAAACCACGTGACGGTAAAAGTGGGAGGTGGCTCAGGCCTAGCTTGCTGCTGGCACCAACTTGTCTCCCACTTTTACCGTCACGTGGTTTCCTCTTCCGGGCACTTCTTTTTCCGCATTTTGAGTAAACATAAGCAATCATTATTTATTTAAATATATTAAACTATATTTTAAATAATTAATAAAATACGAAAAAAAAAACTTTGAAAACTGATATGGATAAAATAGCCTTTAAATTCTACTAAAAATGTACTTTACAATTTTTTATGGCCTACTTTTTCAATTGAACCTTCAACAAAACATTCCACATGAAACTATTTTCAGAAAGTAATTCTTCTCTTTAATATATTAAAAACGGACATTAGCTCAGCAAATAATTAATACCATATTGCACATTATATTATATAGGTTGTTGTAAAAGTTTATTTCAAATAGTATTATAACCAACAAAGAAATTACATACATTAAATATGGTGTACATGATATAAATGAAGTCGGTTATTCTGACTTTTAAATCACTAAACTGAAATTCCAATTTTTAATTTAATATAACTGTAAATGCCAGATAACACTGCTTATCCCTTTTAATTAATGGGAGTTATACTTTTGTAATGACAAAATTAAAACGAGCTAAAAACACGTATAGGTGTGTGTCTGTTTTATCACTCATATTATTGTTATTATTATCATTTTGCTTCTCAAGCAATAGTTCATTCTGTCACTGTCTTTCTCAAATAAAAAAAAGTGGTTCCAAAATTCTAAAAAAAAAAAAAAGAAAAAAAAAAAAAAAAAAAAAAAAGAAAGTAATACTAATAAGCATCTATTATGCGATATGCTGCGCCATCGGTGATTGGCTAACTCCAACAATGCAGTTTTTGTATCTGTAAGCGTAATATGAAAATATATATCCCCAGCAAATAGTGTGTGTTTTACTATACGTAAAGGGTAGTTGCATTCATATAAAATTCAACGCCATAAATGTATGATAATAACATGAGCCGGTATGTAAAAATTTCACATTGTGCCAATTTAAAAATACTTACGGCCGTAAGTTTAGCAGTCCGTAAGTTTAGCAGTTCTTGGTTATAGCTCCCGGTTCAATGGTATCTACAACTTTCAACCGTTAACAATATTTGTGAGCTTATTGATACTTTATTAAATCAATTCCATAAATATAATCTATTCCGTTTCGAATCAAGTACTTTTTTTTTCTTTTTAAGTATGCGAGAAAAATAATAGTATTAAAAAATTAACTAATTTTCTAAAGAAAATAGACCAAAATTACGTTTTGTCTATGCTGAGCCATGTTATTCATTGCTCCAGTATGGCGTCGAAGAGCATATTATACAGTATGAACTATGACCACCATAGGCATACACCCTATATAAAAAAATAGCACGAAAAGAAAGGGCTATAATACAGTATATAAGTCATATTGGTAATATTTTATACTTATAGAGTCAATTTCAATGTTTTTTCACAGTGTATTAAATAAATGCGGTATAAATGTAAGGGTATAACCTTATTGAAGCTCCTACTATAAAATACAAAAGAGAGAGGCGTGAGCTTAGTAATTGCAGAGATAATTAGCAAGGATTACCAACTAAACACTATGGTTTGCTATTAATATAAAATACATTGAATTTTCAACCTTATGTATATATGTACTGTATATATTAAACATTGTTCCACTCGATTTGAAATTAATTCAAAAGATATAATATGTCATTTGAATTTTTTTTTTTTTTTTTTTTGAGATTGCAAACGGATTTTATTTTCTTACTATTTCTTGGTGTAGACACTTACTGTTTTTCATTGTCGTAAAGAAAGTCACTTTTATTTTATTTTTTGGTTTACACAATATACGTGAACTGAGTTAGTAAAATGTAAAGTTAAACATTAATTTTTTTTTGTGTAAATAAAAAATGGATACGTGAATCGGAATTTTTATGTCACTTTATTATTTTAGTTTTTATTTTTTTATTATTATTATTTATATATTTTTTGCTTTCATATACTTTATAATGTTCGGTATAAAATTTTAAATTCCTATCAAGTAAAAAAATATATCATACGGTATTATACGTATAGTGTGGTACAGTACTTGTCCATTTTTGAGAAACTTTAGAGCATTATTTTGCTATACATAATTGTTGCAGGTTTGATAAATAAAAACACGGTAATATCAACTATAGTATAATCGTCTCTTTGCAATTTAAATAGTCCTGATTATCAGATTGTATCACATACACGATTATATTAACATATTTTGTCATTCAAATTTAGCACGTTTAAGGTGTAGAACACCTTGAACAAAAATCATGTCTTATACCCAAACATACCTAAATATCAATGTTGATTTGGCCGGAGTCATTGATTCCTAATTTATTTTCCATTCACAAAACGGCAGATGCGGGTTTATGACGTCACAGCTTACTGGTTCATGCGCGTGGAAACAGGCGAGCTGTGTCGTAACAAACCCGCAGCTGTAATATTTTGAATGAAAAATAAAAATAAATGAAAAATAAATTAGAAATCAATGACTCCGGCCAAATCAACGTTGATATTTAGGTATGTTAGGATATTAGACATATTTTTTTTGTCCTAGATATTCTACATCTTTTAAGATTACGAATAACTTTGAAAATTTAGAGCGAGTTTTTGAATAATTAATTATAAATGATCACAATCATGTGCATGGTAACTTTTTTTTTTGCTTGAGAAGTTATTGAATATTGTATATTATATACGCAAATATTACCTGAATTTATGAATTTACCATTATTTGCTCGATGAAGGTTTAGAGGGAAGGGCTACCGTTTTTGTTGTTGTTGAGAATGTGAGTAATTTCTTGATTGAACTATGGGATAGTGGAATAAAATATTTATTGTTTTTAAATTGATCAGTTCCATTTGTAAAGAACAAATGTATAATATTGCAATTCTTCTCTCTCTCTCTCTCTCTCTCTCTTTCTCTCTCTCTCTCTCTCTCTCTCTCTCTCTCTCTCTCTCTCTCTCTCTCTCTCTCTCTCTCTCTCTCTCTCTCTTTCTCTCTCTCTCTCTCTCTCTCTCTCTCTCTCTCGTTTTTGTTATTTATTTCAGTGCAAAATGAAATCACCACATATCTATTTTTTTTTTCATTTTTTTTTTTCATTTTAGTGTATAATATGTTTAAGAAATAATCATAAAACGTAAATAAGAGCAATAAAAATATTCAAGAATATTAAAAAAACATTGTAAGTCAATTTCATGCATCATGCATTAAAATTAAAACGAATATCTGATTATATAATTGATCTATCTAGTTGTTTAAAGTATTTATTAAATATTTACTATGACCACTTGAGTAAGTTGCTCTCCAAGGATTTCTATACTCAGACAAACGAATTGTTCTTTGCAAACTTTTTTTTTTTTTTTTTTTTTTTTTTTGTCTCTTACATTTGAGACTTAACGTCATTAACTATATATATAGAGAGAACACTTTTGTGACTTCATTGTGAAAACATTACACAACTTACTTTAGATGAAAAATAAATGATTGATGAGGAAACGTTAACGAAACAATTAACTTTTTAACGTTTTAAGTCTACAGTTTTGTTGCTATATTATGTACATTAAAGTATAGTGTTCGTTGTTTAGCAAACGTGTTGTTTTAGAAACATTACTTTAATAGAAATTAAAAATTTGTGTTTGTTCTTTAAGTTGAAAATTTCAAAAAAAAAAAAAAAAAAAAAAAAAAAAGTTTGCATGATCATTTACATACTCTTACTAGAGTATAACGTTTTGATACAAAGCAATACGAATTTTGGATATTTGATTGTTCAAAGTAATATAAAATGCTTAGGTGTTAATATTACTGATGACTTCAAATGGAATATTATGTTAATATTGCTGTTACTAAATCGTACAAAATTATTGGTATCTTACGTAGATCTCTTACAGGCACTAGACGTGCGGCGCTTGGAATGGCTTATTATACTCTAGTTCGTTAGTTCGTGCTAGTCCAGTTTTGTTATACGGTACTCCTGCGTGGCACCCTGTCACTGATCTTAATCTTTAAAAACTGGAAAAGGTTCAGAACTGCGCCACACGTCTGATTCTTGGTAAAGACTCATTCCATTATGTCAATGGTATACGAAACGTAAACATAATGGTAAAACTCGTAATAAAATGTGTAAAATCTCCCCAATTAGCGATATATTGTATCGTCAGGATGTAATTTTTCTGCATAAGTGTCTACTGGAGGATGTTTGCATGACAATATTCGCAGACGCTAGAATACGTACTAGACCTAGTAAGTTGCGTGGAGGGGATAGTATTGAGGATGTTGTTCCACGTATTTCAGCAGCATAATATAATATACTTCTTCTTTCCCCAGCAGTGTTAATTTATACAAATAGCTGGAGACTAGCGTCAGAAATTTGACTTCTTCTAAGTTCAAAACTAGTATCTATAGTTTAAATATGAATTCTTTTATTTTTATTTTTTTATATCTGTTATACCTATTTTTACTTTGTCTATATGGATTTCAAACTTTGTTTTTTTTGATCTCCTGTTGAGCAACCTCCTTTGACTATGTGCAATGTTTGTATTGTAATTATGTTCTCATTAAAATCTTAAAAATTAATAAATAAACTGTATTTTTTGAAGTTTCATAAAAATAAAAACTTACTTGTCAATTTGTACAAAAATTGAACCTGAATGCTAAAATTAAAAACTACTTTTCCCCATAAGTTTATTTATATTTATTACATTTTTCGTACATGCAATAATAATATGTATGTTATTTAAAATTCCTTAAAAGCGTTCAGTTTGTGAGATATTAGCCGGTCACCTACTTCCTTAAAAAATAAAAATCATAAAAAAATTTATATGGGTTTATATTTAAGTGATAATAAAATTCATACTTTGTAAAAATTTTATCTATTGCATTTTTTTTTATATCATATATAATAAAGGCTGAATTACAATGTATATATTGTATGAAAATAGCCAAAACCTCATTATAAGAGTGTATAGTTGGAACGCCTATAATATATATTTCAGTATTAAAACAATTTAATAAGCAATTGTAAAGTATACAGTACGCATATTATGGTTTGTACTTACACAGTTATGGTTCCCAAAAGTACCACTAGTAGATGAAATTAAACTTATCTTTAAAATTAAATAGGTTATAAGTATATTATGTTTATTTTTGCAGACTTATAAAAATTATATATACAATATAAAATAATATTATTATACAGAATGCATAAAAAAGTATATATATATAAAAACATGAAATTAAAATTGTAAAAATTTGCAATGCAAATTATTTTAAGAAATAAATAATAATATACAATTACGTTTTATTTCGCTAGATTAAATCCATTTCATATAATTTTATTTTTTTTTGTCTATGATAGAAGCTGTTTTTTGCTATGCTAACTTTATATTTTGCAAATAATTATAATAATGATAGAATTTTATGAAAACTGATGAGATACATTTTCGTAATCATATGTTAAGGGTGTATGTGGATGACATCATATTTATTGCGCTTGGAGGCCATACTGGAGTAGTGAACAACATTGCTGAGCATAGGACAAACTTCGTTTCCGGCAAATTCTTTGTGAAATATGTTAAAATTTTATTAATGCATATAATTATATGCAGGTAGAAGAAGCATAAGGGCCCAGTTGGGTTAAAATCAGAATAATATAATCATATTAATCAATATGAATTTATCTTATGGGAAATTTTGAGGACCTATTTTCGGACACCCTCTAAAAATTCTTAAAATTGCATAATTCGCGAAATTAAACCAACGACCTGTCCGGAAAATTGGTTCTTGTCCAGGTATCCAGTAATTGGTGCACCATTGGTATAAAAGGAAGCTTCTTTCATTTCTTTGTAATCAAATTAATTGGGAATTTTTTTAATTTTTCTGGATCATGCGATCAATAAGGTTAAGCTCTATATATAACAATATTAAAATGACTCAAACTTAGACAACTGATAGTGTAAAGACTACTATATAAAAAGAAAAAGTAATGAGTAAAGATGTATCATCTTTGTAAAGAGCAAGTACTTTTCCTTCTTCTTCTTCTTTTTTTTTTTTTTTTTTTTTTCCTTTTTCTTCTTTTTTTTTCTTTTATTTTTTCTTTGCCTGCCCGCGGGCCCCCCCAGGCTGAGGGCCCGGGGGAACCTCCCACTCATCCCCCTCGGTAGATACGCCACTGAGTTATATTCCTATGCTACCCATGTTATTGAGTTATCCAACATGGCGTTGACTTTAACATGAATGCATAGACCCTATACGCAGCAACATAATTTAGTAATTTGCCACATTAAATTTCAAGTTTTTATTATTATTATTTAATATTTTAATTACATATTATAAAGATTATAATTTGTAGCAATGGAAATCACAACTTCTTAGCTTTACATATTATAATGACTTTCATTAGAAAAATGTGCATTCAAACAGATTTTTATCAGTCTTCTTTTTTTTTCTACATTAGTTTCTTTAGTATACATAATGCAACGTTTACTTTATTGTAAGTCATTATAATTTATGCATAAAGTGCAAAGTTATAACTTGTAAGTATTGTATTTTTTTTCTCATTTATTAGAAATGAAATAAACTGTCATAATCTTCCGGAATTACTCGGACCACTCTTTAAAAAAAATACCAGAAGAAAACATAAGCATTTATATTACAAAACACTTGATGAGACTTACATAAATAACGTTAGTTTGTCTCAAAACCCAATTGTAGCTCCGTAGCAGTAATTAGACAATTTCGATTTATGCAACCCTCACAACATTTTTTTTCTTCTAATTTTTGCATATTTATGACGTTAGAAACATGAAGAGTTATGCAAATTGCATACTTTATAATATTTTCACGCTCTCTCGTGGGGCTACATTAACATTCTGGTAAATATTATCATCAGTTTTGAAGATCCCATTTTGTGTTTATTTATTAAAGAGTACAATGTTGTTTTATGTGGTCTATGGCTTAAAATACATCAGATATACGTTATTGAAAGATATCATAATATATTAATACAGTTTATAAATGTTACCTCACAATGTTACTCTTGCGTCAAAAAATTAAGACTCTAAAACTTTAAATCTTAACTCGTTTTTCTTTATATGTGGTTTAATTAAAAATAGTTATAATTACCGTGCAATCAAAAGTAGTTTTACCCATTTATGCTATCTCATTATTCTTTTTAATTTCTCTTTAAAAAAAATCAAATGTAACTATCACTATTTTTGCTTGAGCTTGAAAAGTCTTTGATAATATATATATATATATATATGTCAAGACAAGACAAACTGTGGTTTATATAATAAAAAAAAGTAGACGAAGTTGACTTAAAGCTAAGATGAATGTAGGGCAAAGTGAGAGGTTAAAACTCATAGGTATGTTATATTGAATAAAACAGCAAGGATGCAATAGTGACAAGGTGAGCTGAGGTGAGGTCTGACTCCGTGGGGAGGTTACACAAGACACTCTCGCACTAGCAAAGTTTACATTCGTGTCAGCACATGTCTTTATATCTCGTGGGAAAATGCTCACTCTCTCTCTTTCTCTCACTCGCTCTCAAAACTACACACGTTTCAAACACGTTTTCGTCTTCAAATTGTGCGTTCAATCAATTTTTTATGCTCAAACTTTTGTTTTAATAATTTCAATAGCAGCATTTTTTATCATTGACATTTTTTAAAATTATGATAATGTATTATGTTTAATTTAAAATTCTAATTGAAAATGTTAATCACAAATAATTTTCCTATTACTAAACACATTCATCTAAAAAAAAAAAAGTTCTATAAAATGCATTGATTTAGAGTTAAAAAAAACTGAATGTATTGTTTTAACTGATCAAGACTCTAGAGATTTTGAATAATAAAAGTGTGTACAATAGCAAAACATCAATTTCAGTAAAAGGAATCTCGATTAGTAAGGAAATCGCAATATTCTCTATATAAAAGTATATATATTTTTACACTACACCGTTATCATAGTCTTGTCAAGATATTATCACCATAAGTGCAATGTGACTGAACAAGCTCAAGCTGTACACGTCTAAAATACTCAGGCTTGCATTCATCATGATAGTTTAGAGAAACCGTGGAAACGACTATATACCACGGATAAACATACAGGATAGGATGCGCTCTTGTTAAAAAAACGATTTCTTTAATGTTTGTAGTTCAAATTTTCACCACAACAATAAATAAATGTAACGGTGGCGCCACCGCCTCGACCAAATGGTGTTGGCCGAGACGGTGGCGCCAAATATGACATTAGTTTATTTTCGATTGTTGTGGCGGAAATTTGAACTACAAACAATAAGAGAACGTTTTTTTAGATAGGACAATAACATAGAAGATCAGGAGCCTGCTATATGCATTGTGGTCTGTGCAATAACATTATAAATGCACTTTTTGAATGCTGTGCATCGTCATGGAATTAGTGTAAACTCACATCAATGCAATTTATATCACATATTGTATGCATGGCTAGAACTTATACAGAAAAAGATAGAGTTACGAGTTAACTGCCTGCTCCACTCAGTCGTACCAGCTTACAACATATTATTTATAACGTTATTATATATAATAAAAACAGTACATATAATCTTGTTTCGGAAGTCCAGAAAAGAATGAGAGAGAGACAAAGAGAGAGAGAGAGAGAGAGAGAGAGAGAGATTTTCCTAAGACTAAACCCACGATCTTCTCTCCCATACTTAACAATAACAAACTGTGACTTTTGTTATACATAAGATAATATAAAGCCTAAAACTTACGTGATATATTCTACTGTATATTTATAGTAAACTAAAATGTTGCATCAACATTATTTGAAACTCTCGTTACAGTGAGATATCCTATAATAACATTGAGTTTAATTGAGGTTGATAGCTCGTTAGAATAATTACGTACATTAGCTTCAACTTGCCTGCCTGCTTGCCTGCTTGCTTGCTCGCTTGCTTGCTTGCGTGGCCCAGTGCTCTCAAGAGAACGTAATTCAATCTGGGGAATCATTAATACTGACTGAGACACGACTTCCCACTGACATAATATAACCATCAAAACTCAATGATTCTATGAATTGAAATATGGATCTAATAAACATCGATGAATGAGATATACAAAAATTGGTTATATATATATTCACTAAAACGATTATTGCATAGGTTTATGACTTGTGTATCATATAACGGTATAAATTACGATTATTGTGATTGCGCAAAACAAGGTTTCTCATCTATCATAATTACTTCCACCGAGAACCAGTTACTTTATACTGTATACATAATGTGTCATGGTGTCCTCAAAATCCAAGGCACTTTAAAGTGAGATGGATCTTGGCCTTAAAAACCGATGTATCAGCCGCCTCGTGTCCGTAAACGCGAGCTAGGCTAAAGGGGCTTCAAAGTCTAATGCTCCCCCCCCCCCCCTACATACACCTAGATAGTTTTCGTAGCAGGAACAGAGTCAACCTCGTACTCTGAAACCGAGTACTACTGCTCGACTGGAGGCAAAATTATTATTACTGTCTACTAAAAACACAAGTTATGTTAGCATATATAAGTTGGCAAGAAAAGTATATCATACGTCTCTTCATATTAAAGAGAGTAAAAATACAGTGTACTGCAGTACTACACTAGCTCAAGTACAGCTACTTGTGTGAATAGTTTGTCTTATATATCTTAAAATATAAAATGAAGAGTTAAATACAAATATTAACTTTGCAACTAGAAGATAGCTGAAAATGTAAATTCATATTGAGAAACAGCAAGTAAAAAGTAGATATCACATTTTATGTCTTGTGATAAAACATTGCATGTTTGCTATGACATTATAACAAATATATTTTAATATATATAAGGAAATTATACAAATATCTCTAGAAATATTGATGTATGCACACTCTGTTGCTTTGCTTTATATGTACTTAATTTATTTACTATACTGACCTCATTTCTAACAAACAGGTGCTCCAAATTGCTCTACAAAAAATAAAAAGAAAAAACTTATTCAAAAGAGGTTTGCAGTACTGTTTATAATTCTAGTATTGCAGTAATGATAAGAGAAATAATTTTTTTTATATTGGTTGGTTGTATCACTTTTATACTCCGTATAACGTAGGGTTTAAAAATTTAAAACATTATAACATTTATCTATATAACGTTTATTTCATTCACTGATTCAGAAATCTATGGTAATTAGTAGTAGTTATAATTATTTTTGAATATTAGTCTTCACTGAAATAGGCTTAGACTGGCTATAAGGCTGGCCCCCAGCAATCCCTGACTTGTTTAGCCCCTTTTTGGCAAAGTTAAATCCTCCAAATTGTCTTTAAGGACCAAATATCTGACTAACCTTTTTATAGTCAGTCCGACCCTGAGTGATATTGATTGGTTTACTCATATTTTTGTAAAGAGATTTCTTAAATTTTTTTCTGGTCACTTGTCTTAACTTTGATTATTATCTTCTAAATTTACCACGTTCTTTTTCACATATTCATATTATTATTATTATTTGGAAGCGCAACATATTGATAATTCAATTTTGTGACGTAATATTATGATAACCCAAAATACTAAAACTTAATACTAAAAACTCTAACATATTTCTTTAAGTATTCTATACTGCTATAAAATACAGATTGCATTTTCAGCATATATATACTATAGAAAATATTATACTAAAGATATTCATTCGTATCAGTAAAAAAAAAAATATATATTATAATAATAATAGAATGCATCTTTCATATCGTAAAGTTATCTGTTGACTTTACAGTAATATAAATTTATGCTTCATTTCATAAATACAACTGAGGCTTTATTATTTTTCTGTGCTACTTTTTTAAAAACATATAATTATCATGAATGCATTTTCAAATGAATAAAATTAGTTTTATACCTGAATGGTATTTATAGGGTGTGTACACATGACGTCATTCTGAGTGCTTTTTGATGCTCTTCTTGAGCAATGAATAACATTGCTCAGCATAGGACAAACGTAGTTTTTGGCTATTTTCTTTGGAAATTAGCTATTTTTTGGTAATTATTATTTTTCTTGCATACTTAAGGGTTTAAAATTTAGCATTTAATTGCTAAAAATACAGTAATATATACACCAAACCCGCATGTGTGTGTTACAACAACAACAACAACAACAACAACAACTAATTCAACCTGTTAACAGCATCAATGCTCTAAAAAAAATTGCGAAGTATTTTTAAACTGGCAAAATGTGCCATTTTCCTATACCGGCCAATGTTATTTAGTACTCACTTATGACGTCGATTTTAACATGAATGAAACCAACTTATATTTTAATATTATGCATACTTACTAATTAGTATAAATAATAATAATAGCTCTGTACAACTCATATTATATAAAATAACATTCATATATTAAATTTTTGTTCTAGAAATTTTATAATTTAGTGAAATATTTTTAAACAATAAATCTAAATAGGAATTTACATTACATTATTTTTACATTTTTGAAATGATAATGATTTATAATTGTGTTCTTTTATTTTATGAAAAATATTTAAAATTTGCTTTTTGTACAGTATGTGTTACAAACATTAAAATGTACGCGTGTTAAACACTTTATAAAAAAGCAATATTAATTGTATAATGTATTTTGCTTTTATAATAAACCTTAAAATCTGCATTTGAGTAAATATAGATCTTGTTATTATATATAGAGCACAAATTGATCATAAAACAGTCATAACAAGTTAAATTTACAGTTAAAACTGTCAACAGTTTTTTTTTTTTTTTTTTTTTTTTTTTTTTATGTTTCTGGAATATTGCCTTTTAAAAATGAGAAAACAATTAGTGTGTTTTCCTTATGAAAGAATAAGAGATCTCGTGTTTGTTTTAAAATCATACAAACTAGCTATTTATTTTTCAAAAAGAGAAAATATCTAGCTTAATAATATAATAATAAACATTATGTTTTTAAAGATAAAAAAAAAGTATTGCGTTTTCTGAAGGAGCTTTATTTTACTCATACGTTTTTAAATTGCTAAAATAATTATTCATCATATTTTAAAAGTTGCGTCGATAGGATACAAATCGAGCACCGATGAATCAACAATATGTAGAAAATAATCACTTTCTAAACTGTATTAAAAAAAAAAAAGTTTATAAGTGCTAATTCGTAATAATGAAAATTTACAACTTTAAAAATATGCAATAAAAATTCTGTTATAGAACGATGACGTTATTTATATAAATTATAATATAATACATTTCTAAATTGACTTCATGAGCTAAATTGTTTTATTAGCTAATTTATATGTATTTTTTAGTGTAACAAGAATAGTTTTTAGAATTTATTAAGTGGCTCAGTAGGTTGATTATGCCACGTGTGTATGTACCAATTTAAAATGTAAGGTCAGTAACTATTTTCAACAACACAACGTACCATATGTTTCGTAAAGTTACAAATTAAATTATATATATATATATATATATATATATATATATATATATTCAGCTTCTAGTTTCCAAGAAACTTAAATAGTTAAGTTTACGAGTACCACGTTTATAAATGTCATATTTAAGTACCTTTTACATAGACTTTACTAACAAGAAATTCTCTATAACAAATAAAATAAGCAAATTGAGTTCTCAGTAAATTTAATAATTAATTAACATAAAATATAAATACAAAATAAAATTATTAAAATTATTTTTATGAAATTTTATTTTGTATATATAACTAATGGTGATATAGAAATAATCCTTTAAAAGCATCCGTTTCTATTAGCACTATAACTTATATTGAAACTTGAATTATTGATATTTACATAATGTAATGTCATAATATATTATTTATGATTTTCTAGTTTGTTTTTTTAGTTTAGATTTAATCAGGTCTCTCAATATGTCTCTACAAGAACAAATTGCAATTTATCGCCACTGCTTGGTCTCTCTCTCCATCTCTCTCTCTCTCTCTCTCTCTCTCTCTCTCTCTCTCTCTCTCTCTCTCTCTCTCTCTCTCTTTTCTTTTTTTCTCTTTTTCCTCTGAAGTCAATTGGAAATAAAAAAAAAATTATACCAAGAGAGTTTTTTTTTCTTTCTTTTTTAGCTTTTGTTATATTATTGATTTTTTTTTTAACAACTGCAAGGCTTTATAAGGAAAGAGAATGATAACTGCATTTCCTTAGTAGCTGTCAAGTATTTTTCATTCTCAAGTTACAAAAAAGTAAAAATACAGCATGTAACTTGAAATCTTTTAGAAATTGAATTTTATCATATTATATTTTATATACATAATAGAATAGACATCAGAACTTGACGTTTAGCTTTAATGTTCTTACAAAACAAAATTTTATAAACTTTGTGTAGTATTTATAGAAGTAATTGTTATTTAAAAGTCTTTCAATAAATAATTAAATTTAATGTCAGTAATGTCAATATTTTTTAATAATGAAAATAAGCTCATTTGTAAATTTCAAAAATATTGCTTTTTTTACATGACAAAACTGGAACAAATTATAAAAATTATATTAAAATGTTTTAAAAGAAATATTATTAAACTTGATTTTTTTTTTTTTTTTTTTTTTTTTTTTGAAATTGAAATACTATAATATTGTTATTTCCAATATACTAATAATATTTATATCTAATCTTGCTAAATGCAATTAAGTGTTGAAAAAAAATCTAACAAGTAAAGATCAACGTTTAAGATGGATGTATTTAATGTGCTAACAAACACATTGTTTTTAATTATTATATTGCTACATTGTGGTATCGTACTACACCTTTTAACATAGGCTTAAATACACAGCCCAGTAATCACCATGATAGCACTCTAGAAGTGCATTGTTGTTATAGAATGCATGTAACACACATCTTGCCACGTGATGTGTCCTCACACTTCACGTACGCACTCAGCAGTCGTTCGAACCTGTACTTGGTAAGGAACACAGAGTTACACGTCAGTTGCCTGTACCATTCGACCATACCAGCTCGCTCCATCGAGCTCAATTTGAATATTTTACTGAATTGATATTTTAATTATATTTTAATTTTTTTTTTTTCATATTACGCGGAAAGAATAAATAACGTAATTTTAGCTGTATTTATATCAGTATAACAAAAAAAAAATGCTAAATTGATGTAATAAAAATTATAATGCTATGCAACATAATATTTATGTTATAAATTATTATAACATAGCTACTATGCAGCATAGCATGAAGTTTATTAGAATTAATAGATATTGCTGAAAATATTTCTAGCATAAATATTATCATACTTATTTTTATCCGTAAATAAATATTATTTGGAATTGTTGCTTCATTCTTAGGTAATTGCACTTTTAATACTGAAACATGTTAATTTACAAGACCAACACACTTTTCGTAACATTTGATGTCACTTTAAACTTTTAAAAAAAAATCGTATTTTTAAGACATAACAAATATATTTTTTTTGCTTCAATATTTTCTTGTTATAATATTTTTAGCTTTTTGTTTTCTTTGAATATAATAAAATTTATTTCTGATGTATTGAAAATATAAATTAACTATTAAAAATAACAGGAGGCTCTTCAACAATATATTTTATTTTTATAAAAATATCGAGCCCAATTTGTGTATACTTGATATCCTGTTTGATATGCAGCCAGTTGAGCATTAAAATCAAGCAAATTGCATATACGTCAAGGGGCTTTCAAAACTCGCACTGTCTTTTATTTTATTTTCTTTACAACGGTTGTTATTCGCTTGGGGATCGACTTCAAAAAAAAAAAAAATTCTTATTATTTATTTCCTCTTGTGCTAGTTTGTAACCAATGATTTAAGATTTTTTTCTTTTTACAGTATAACAAACCCTTTTGTTTTGTTTTGTTTTTTTTTTATTATTTTTTTTTTATTTACTTGTTAAATTTAAAGTTATAAAACATGGCATGCTTTGCTTTATAATACTGTACTTTTAAAGCCTACGTTATAATTATTTATACATATAATTTTTGGAGTTTTGTGTTATTTTTAAAATATAGTTTATAAAACGTATTGTACGACACATGTCTTTTGATTTACTTTGTAAAAATTATTTGTAATAGATTCCGTAATTAGTTTTTCTTTTCTTCAATGTTTTAGGTGTTATACTACTAACGGTTGCGACGTCATGAATTGGCAATATTCAAATATTATTTTTTTAAAGCATGAAACAAAAGTATGTGATAAAATATCAGCTGTTTGCAACGATTATCTTTAAAGTACACTAGAATTTTATAACTATTCTAAGCCGATAAGAAACTTCTATAATTTTGTTCATCGTTGAGAGGTCACGATTGCCATTTAAATTCATGTTATTTTAGTGAGTTTTTCAACAATACAGAAATAATTCGATCAGAATACTTGGTATCGAGGGACTTTAGTCATCTTTAAAGTCTCTAGAAATACTTTGACCAAATTATTTCTATCCACTTCAGTCCCAGACACTTTTAAACAATATTTCATTGTCGTAAATTTTAAACACGCTTTTGTGCGGCTCTCAGAATGATAAAAATATGCCTCTTTTTTTGATTTTTTTTTTTTTTTTTGATTTTTTTTTTTTTTTTTTTTTTACTTTTTCTTACTTTCACGGACCCCCTACCCACAAAATAGCTCTAAAAAACGAGAAATTTTACTGGCTTTTTTTCTGGCACAATTTTCATATTTTTATCTCTATTTTTTCTATTTTTTTCGATGGTTTTTGATGTACAACTCATTGTATATTGGGACTGAAGAGGCTATATTGATGAAAACCTTACTAAAATAAAATAATTTTAAATGACAATTTTGAAACCTCTCAACAATGACTAAAAAAAAATGTTTTGGGTCTAGAAAATTTGGAACTTTTTAAACTACTTTAGTCATCTTAATTTTTTGTATTTTTCATTATTATTGCTCTTGTCGCTTATGACATCATTTATGTTTTTCTTGTGAGATTTTTAACATCTTGTGATGCAATAAAAGTTAATTATACAATAATTAAAATATTATAAAACTTACAACATATTTTTTAATCATTTTTAAAGATTTTAGTTACTTGCTAATTCATAAATTTAAATACTTAAAACCCATTGATTTATTTCAGGGCGCATAATAATTGTAAAAAATAAACATTTATATACGAATTATTGCTAGTTCAATTGTCATAAAAATAGAATGATAAAAACAAAATGCAAACATAAAATTAAAACTAAATGATGTGTGATATATATATTTTTTTTGAATAAATAAAGAATAGTCAATAAATTCATGCAACAAAAAAACGTACACTTTTAAATTAAACAATTGAGAAAATAACTTGACATTTGTTAGTAAAAACAATTTGAACCATTGACTGTTTCAACAAGTAATTTATTTGTGTGCAGAATAGCAAGTTTGTGTAATGAAAAATTTTTGTGTGTGTGTTCCACGCACTTCATTTTGTGTCGTATGTAGATTAAAAAACAATTTTTTTTTTAGTTTATATACATACATACATACTACATAAGAGTAAATATATATAATTAATTTTATTAACTTTAAATATTTTAATCTATGTTTATGAGATGTAAACATTTAAAAAAAATTAACATAAAACATAATAAAGCTTAATAACACGTATACAAAATATATATAAAGTAATTTGTGTTAAAAACAAATAAAAGTTTAAACTAGCTCTAGTATTATGAAATGATTAGACTTAATTTAAAAATAACAAGTTTTTTTTTAAGAGAAAAGTGTACATCCTTTGTCCCTTATGTATTTTCTGTAATTTTTCTAGGGAATTGTATTTAAATTTTTTATATATTATGAAAAACAAAATAATACATGAGTTTTAATTGTTGTGTATTTTTGTTTCAGGTATGTAAACGACGTTGCCAGGTTGAATATAATTATACCATAACATCTAATTAAGGTATTTAAGGACTTCATTTTGGCACTAGTGTTTCATCTTGAAATTTAAATATTTGTATATATCATCTTCATTCCATCACTTCTTAAAAATTACTTCACTGTCGTGAATTTAACCACGTTTTTGTGCGGTTCTGGAAAAGCAAAAATATGTCTCTTTTGTCATAAATGTTTTCTTACTTTTAGTACCCCTAATTACTAGAATGCTCAAAATAGTTTCAAAGAACGCGTAAATTTAAGGGCGTTTTCTGGTCCAATTTTCGTATTTTTATCTCAATTGGTTCTATTATTTTCGTTAATTTCATTTTTTTTTTTTTTTTTTTTTTTGTGATTTTTTCTTGAATTATTTGATGTTCGCAGTCTTGTATACTGGAACTGCAGAGAATATCAAAATTATTATTGAGAGATCGTAAATTTTGACCTCTAAAAACTTTGAATTTATCCAAAGAAAGCACTAAATTTTACAATTTTGCAATTATTAATTGTGAAAATATTTGATAATTGACAGCAAATTTTATTTTATTTAACGTATTTTCATAGCGATGTTTTTTGTGTTTGTTTTACCGAAGAGTTACTCAAAATGAATGTACTAACTATGAACACGTATCCCACATAATTTATTTTTAATGTTAAAAATAACATTGTTTTTTTTTTTTTCTTTGACCCTCTTTAAAATAAATATTAATAAATGCTTTCAGGCAATCAGCATTGCCCAATCATCAAAAATTATAATGTAATAAAACAGCTTTAAATGTTACTTTGAAATATATTTTATTTATATGAAATGTTAATTTAATGCAACAGTAATATACATAGTTGTCACATTTAATGTGAAAATAGAACGTTGTTGCCATATTTTAGTGGTAAACAGACTGTAATATAATAAGCTATAAATTTATGTGATGCATTTCTATTATAATAAGTTATTCACAAACAAACATACAATGCTTTTATACCTTTTTTTTTTATTCTAAATGAAAAGTATAGTACACAGAAAATAGAGAGCATATTACCAAAAATCATCCTACTTTATCATAAAATATACCATGATAATATAATATACATTGTAAATATAATATAATATTTATTCACAAGAAATAAATTTTTCTTTTTATATACATAAATTAAATGTCTAAAAAAGCTTCAAAATTCAAATCTACAAGTAAATAAAAAATTAATTCAAATGCGTCGTTCATTTTTGCGTATTACATAAAATAAATGTAAAACTAAAATGCATTTCAATTCATAAACATGGCTTTAAAACATTACTTATTTTTTAGTATCTTTTTATTTCATTTTTTCTATGTCAGACTTGTTTTTGGTTTGATACGTAACTTACCAGTGTAATATTTCCAAACTTAAATATTAAAAACATACGTAATACAATATTTTGTTAAATTAAATGATTTAGTATAGGTTCGAGCCACTGCTAGGTGCGTCCGTGAAGTGTGAGAGCAGAGCACAACATGTTGCACGATGCATGTTTACATGCATTCCATGACAACGCACAGCATTCGGGAGGTGCATGATCGATGTGATTGCACCGACTTAGACGTTTTTACGGTCTCTCCAGGCTTTCATGGCAAATACTGGACTGTGTACTTAGGCCGTGACCGGCCTGTGTGTACTTTTCTATTGATTGGAAAGTCCTTACCCTTTTGATAAGACCCTTTTAGGAGATTGGTGTAGTACGATACCACAATATGGCAAGCAAAAACAATAAAAAAAAAATAATAATAACAATAAATGTTAAATAGATGTTATCACCCAAAATAATAAAAATTATGATTTTTAAATTTTAAACACTGTGAAAGTGTTAAATTTAAAAGTTAATGTATTCTTTCAATTGTAAAAAATCAAGAGTTGTAGAAACTTAAAAAATAAACAAACAAAAATAAAAAAAGAAATTTTTATTTTTAAACAGTTTCTGTACTCTCTTTATTTCCACGTAAATTTCCCTAATTTGCGCCCTCGTCACGCTTGGTGTAATTTGCAAAAGTTGACTGCAAATCTGCACAAATGTAAACAAGAAGTAGAAGAGTAGATTTCTCGCTTTACGCATGCAAATATGTTAAACTAAACACAATGAAAAGCATAGAGAGCTATGTAAAAAAAAAAAAAAAAAAAAAAAAAAGTTGTATATTTTCTCGCACTTTTAGCCTCCGGTTTTTTACATCGTATAATACCCAACAAGGGAGGCTTTTATCCCCACGCTTTTATACAAAAATAAAGAAAGTCAGACAGACAATTTTCTACACGCAATATTCCAAGCTACCATAATACTCGTAAATAACATGCATATATATTATAAAGCTTTAGTTTTCTTTGTATTGCATTGTAGCAATTTACTTTTATATTGAAAAAAGTAAAATTAAATAAAATAACTATTTTAATATAATATTTCTCATAATGTTACTAGAATATCTTCTATTATATTTAATTTATAATATAAAAAATCTACTGTATTGTTTCAAAAAGTAAACTATAGTATACATATACATATTATGTATTATAACATTATTAAATGTAAGTGTACAATTTATTTTTTAACATTACACCACCCTAATGTAAGAAGTTAGTACGCATGAATAAAAGTAGTCAGATAATATTTATGGAATTCTATATATTATAGAATTATATAATACTATTATAATATTACTATTATTTTTACAGAATGACTCCAGAATACGTATATACTTTTTGTGTTGTTGTCCCTAAAAATAGAAATATCATTGAAACTTCTACACGGAAACAATATACAACGTAATTTATACTGCATACACATCATAACAAAAAGTTTTAGTACTTTAATTAAGCAAATTAGAATTTAAAATATATTCTACAGGTTTATATTAAAAAGTTAATCATATTATAACTAAAGTTAAAGAACATTTTAAACATAATATTAGAAGTAAAAGTAATTAAAATTCAATGAAAACAATAATGTTAAAAAGTTAAGTAATGTATATTTAGGTATATATTAGAAATTTAAAGATAATACCATAAAGTAAAATTTTATATAATATAAGAAAATTTATATTTTCCTTGTAACTATATTAATATTTTATTTTTCTTAAGTTGTACGTATACGTACATGTCTTGTTATAATATGTAGAAGTAACAACTTTAGGAGCTGAGCAAAAAGTTTAATTTAGATGTTATCTTAGCTTTGTTTACCTAAATAACCATAATATAATATATATATATAAGAAATTTCCTATGTCGTATAATTTCTTATCTTTTTTAACTTCACTATAATAAATTTAATATTTAAAGAAACTTCTTATTTAATACATACACAGTATATAATATGTATGATATTATATGTGTATATAATATATTATATATATATATATATATATATATATATATATATATATATATATATATATATATATATATATATACACATACATAATTTGTCTTTTTTTATTAAAGAGTAGTGCATGTAAGTTTGTAGACACGTGTACAATACAAAGAACCCCGCAATAGAATCATGCATCAGACAATTTAATAAAATACTTTTCAAGCTCTAAAAAAGTATTATATTGTTAAAGCCATAGACCACATAAAACAACATGTGATTTTTAATGAATAAACACAAAATGGGATCTTCAAAACTGATGACAATTTTTACCAGAATGTTAATATAGCCCCACGAGAGAGCGTAAAAAAACTGTAAAGTATGCAATTTGCGTAAAAATTCATGTTTATGACGTCAGAAACATGCAAAAATTAGTATGAAAATGTTGTGCGGGTTGCATAAATCGAATTTTCTGATCACTGCTACGGGGCTACAGTTTGGTTTTGAGACAAACTAATGTTATTTATGTAAATCCCATCAATTGTTTTGTGATATAAATGCTTATGCTTTTCTCCGGTCTATTCCTTTAATAATGTGTTGTACTAAAAAATGTTCTAGGATATTTCCAAAAACTCTTATTAATATCCTTATTAAAAAAAATCAATTTTTTTAACTTTCTGCTATTCGAGATTAAATTTTTTTATTACCAATCTGAAAGTCAGCAATAACATTTTCTTTTTATTCTATGAGAGTTTTTTTGGGAAAAGGTCCATTTTATGCCATATGTTGATGTTTTTCTTAAAAAATAGTAAAAATCATTTCGCGCTGAATAAAGAACTTATATGTAGCATTGGGGAAAAAATATTTGTAACTAAATTTTCCTACAGTAAAAGATTATTAAGTAAACAATTGAAAATATCTATCACATTTTTCTAATTAAGAATTAGTTTCCATAATAAATAAAACAAAAATTAAAAAATGTACTAAAATATTTAAAGTTAAAGTATTTAATGAGGTTAAGATAAAAATAAAACATAATTCAGAATATCAATACGAGTGTAATTTACAATTAAATATAGAAAATTAAATTTTTTTTTTTTGACATTACTCTTTAAAAACTATGGTGACTTACTTTATTATTTTGTTGACTAAAAAATATCATCGTCATATTTCAACTACGTTTTTATTTGATCAAGATGTTTCAAGTCGTTCGTTCCAATTTTACTCAGCTTTCTCCTTTTTTTTTTTTTTTTTTTTAAAGATAAAAACTCAATTTACGTGCAGACTCTGCAAAAGATGACTAAAAGATAACGCTCTCTCTCTCTCTCTCTCTCTCTCTCTATATATATATATATATATATATATATATATATATATATATATATATATATATATATATATATATATATATATATATATATATATATATATATATATATAAAGCACAATCAGCACAAAAATTGTTACTATATCTATAAATATGACTATTTGTATGATAGTTGAAATCGAAATTATATACAACGGTGCTAGATAATAAATGTGATAGTGTGAAAGAATATTTTATAATTTTAAAAAATGTTACGCCTTTATTAATTTTTCAAATTATATATAATATATAGATGTTACAATAATTAAAAACCGTAAACCCTCTAATGGTTAAAATATGTGCCAATATCTCTTAAATTCTACGTCAAAAAGTTCATGTTATATTAAACTTTACCACGCATATACGTTTTATTTTATCGATGACAGTAAAATTTTAATTAATAATAATGAACTAATATGAACATAAATGAACTATTAGTTGATAAAGAAATGAGGTTATAATAGTAGTCTATAGAGAGAGGGAGTCAGTCAAGGTTTCAATAGTTAGATTTTTATCATAATATATTATACTATCATATGTAAAATATAATTTTAAAGCTTTTAGTATCGTGTATCCCATGTAGTTGTTTTAATGGTAGAGCACTATTTTGATTGTCTTTATAAATTAAATAACATTAAATTATTTGTATATTAATTAAATTAATATAGAATATTGTGGAACAATAATTTTAAATCAACATAATTTTAAAATTTTATTTGGTGAAACTACATAATTTTTAGCCCACCCCCCACAAAAAGATTACAAAAAGATCAGGTTCATTTAATGACTATAATTTTAATCAGATGATTACCTTTAACAATGAGGAAGGTGAACTTTTTTAACCCCCACTTTTTATGATATTTTTGGAAAGAGCTTTAAAAAAATTTGAGGCGCTATTTTTTCTTAGAACGATTGGAGCATGGAAAAAAAATTTTAATTGATTTTTGAAAATCGACCTAAAAAGCCTGTGACGTCATCAATCGGGCATTTATTTTGGAAAGTATTGACGATTCAAGGTTCAGTAGCCAGTTTTTTTGAAATCCTGAGGACGAGTTGATTTCATAAAACTGGTTACTGAACCTCGTACGATTAGTATTTGCCGAGAAAAAAGTGGACTGATGACGTCACAGGATTTCTAGGCCAAATTTCAAAAAATAATTAAAAATACTTCTACATGCTCCAATCGTCCTAAGAAAAAATAAAGCCTCAAAATTTTTTAAAGCTCTTTCCAAAAATATCATAAACTCAACAAAAAAGTTTCAATTCACCTTCCTCATTCTTCCTCTTAATTTAATGTTTTAATAAAGTAAAGTCATAAAAATACCGTATAATATGATCAATAAGGGTGTTGTCTGCTTTAATTATTTTAACAGAATTGAAATATAAAATAATAATAATATAAAGTTGTTGTTTTTTATCACGCCATTTCAATAATACAATCATAATAATAAAATATTTTGACACAGGAAATTAATTAATAATAATATTGATTTTTTTTTTGTCGAAATATCCAATATAAATTGAAGTCACGAAATAGAAAGCAAAATACATTACATCACTATGCAAGTGATTGCTTAATGACGCAGATACTTTTCCTATTATGCTTTTCTGATTTGCTTCATAAATTTACGATTGTCATTTATTTCTACACCATTTGTCAATACATTTGCTTTGCACATTTTCAATTTGATGTGCAATTCACTAATACATGAGTACACCGCATATCCTGTCCTTCTATTTATTGATCAGTTTTTTGTATATGACATTTTAGAACAATGGTACTAATTTATTGATTTGGATCATATAAAAGAAACTTACAATGTGTTGTTGTGTTATAGTTTTCGATCAAAATGTATCTATAAAGATAAATTTATTTTTATTTTTTTAGCTCTTCACAGCTATAGACCACATAAAACAACATATTATACTTTTTAATGATGGAGCACAAAATGGGATCTCAAAAACTGATGACAATTTTGACCAGAATGTTAATGTGGTCCCACAAAAGAGTGTAGAAAATAAGTGTAGAAATACTATTAAGTATGGTATTTGCGTGAAAATTTCAATTTCTGACGTTAAAAACACCAAATTTGGTATTGAAATATTTTGCGGGTTGCAAAATGTTTATTTTTTATTTACCACTGCTACGGTGCTACAGTTGAGTTTTAAGACAAACTAAAGTTATTTATGCAAGTATCATCAAGTGTTTTACGTTACAAATGCTTATGCTCTTTTCTGTACTATTTCTTTAAGGGGAAAGGTTGATTATACGTCCGATATTTTCAGATTTATCTACTTTATTGAAACTTTTGATATTATTCTTTTAACGTTGAAATTAGGATGAATATAATTTGTTGAATTTTATATAGATTCTTATGAATCCGAAACCGTTAACTCCAAAATAATTCAAAATTTGGCATGATGATACCTTTTAATGTTTACACACAATATGACAATAATGACAATAATTCCTTTTCGCCCTTAGTATACAAGGAACTAAGTCCAGATGACGATCACTTTTATGGTTAACTTTGCATCATAATTTAATTACCTTATATTCTTAATACAAATAAAAATGCTAATTAAAATATAATAAAACTGTAAATTATAATTTTACTATAGTAATAAAACTTATTTTTATGGCTATGAGCTATGATATATTTTGTAAAACAAAAGGATAGAGGTTTATATAAAGAAATTTACTTGTTTTTAAAAAAATTTAGATTGTATAAATATAAGCTTATATTTTTTCATATGCAATGCTAAAAGCACATAAATTATTTTGATTTGTGTATCTTTCACAAAGATTAAAGTCCATACGCAAACAACTTCATGTTTCAAAAAAAAAAAAAAAAAAAAAAAAAAAAAAAAAAAAAGGAACTTTATGGTAGACAAAACCGTGACCAAAATTCCTACCATTCAAATTTCTCTCAAATCATTGAATAGAATGATCTAAAAGCTAAAATATTTAAGCATCAAAATATAATATTATACATTCTTTGGTATTTGAAAAGTTTAATAGTAAAACGCTTACCATTGTATTGAAAATCAAGTCATCTATAAGTTCATTCAAAGCCTTTGGTCAAAATTCAATCGATATTGTATAAAACGATTTTATAAAATATCGTCCATGAGTTTCTGACACTTTTATAATATTTCATTTACTTTACATTTTGCGACATCAATTTATGTCATAAGTTTTTTTTTGTTTGTTTTTTTAACACAATCAAGCTATCGATATAATATTGAAATCGATTTAAAACACTATAATTGTCACCGGATTTTTATAAAAAATTTCATTGGAAAATGGAAAATAGTTTTTATTTTTGTATAAATACATTATACTTTAAGATCTCTCTCTCTCTCTCTCTCCGTCTGAAGTTCTTCCTATGATAATCGTACAAAATAGTTTTAAAAGTTCTATATTCAACTCAAAAAACCTCAGTCGATTTAAATCGGGCATGCTTAAAGTATCGCCCATTGTCACATTTGAGGAGAAGGGGGGCGGCTGGGCGATACCGTAAAAGGTCGAAAGGCACGTGACTCAGATTTTTTGAGTTAAATATACTTATTGTTAGTTTGCTTTACTATAAGTACAGTATACTTGATTCAATAAAGTTATATTTTTGATTTTTAATTTCAAATTTTTATAAGAACTTGTAAAAAGTGAAATACTAACTATAGAACAAATTATTTTTTAACAAACGAATAGATTATTTCGTAGCATATTGGATGGAGATGATATAAGTATAAACCACATAATGTGTGGGACTTTATAGCACTTGTTAATAAGATTAATGATTTATTATTATATTACTATGCTATGCTATGCTATGCTATGCTATGCTATGCTATGCTATGCTATGCTATGCTATGCTATGCTATGCTATGCTATGCTATGCTATGCTATGCTATGCTATGCTATGCTATGCTATGCTATGCTATGCTATGCTATGCTATGGTATGCTATGCTATGCTATGCTATGCTATGCTATGCTATGCTATGGTATGCTATGCTATGCTATGCTATGCTATGCTATGCTATGCTATGCTATGCTATGCTATACTACTTTCCATTTTGCCATTTTTACTTTCTTGCTACAAAAATATAAGATAGGTTAACATAAATATACAGTATGAAAAATTAAATGAAAGAATATTTCTTACTTAAAATTAATAATTGTGTTAAGAATAAATATAAAAGAAAAAAAAACTAATGCAATATTCAGTCTTGGGGTGTTCGAGTGCGATTTTGAACATTTTTCGAACAGTGTACGAACTCTAACAGTTTTTTTAGATTTTTTTGAAGTGTGTGAATTTTGATTTGTTTCTTCCTCAAAATTGGTGTATTATGTAAAGTAAAAGGATTTTCAACCATTTTACCATTAATTATATACATAACAATGTATATTAATGAAAAATAAAAACAAAAAAGGTTGTTTATGTTGTTTATTTTTATAATATTTTTTTAAACATTTTCGAACACTTACAAACAGTTCGTGATGAGTTCAAATTAAAAAAAAAAAAAATCAAACGGTCCGTGTTTGGAGCATATTCGAAAGAATTTTATGTGTTCGTGATTGGTCTAAAATGGTGTTTGACCCCAACACCGACAACTTATTAAAAGAGAATGAATTATTATTTTTCTATGACTCTCATTTTGTTTATGTTGGTTTTATAAACTTACATATTATTATTGTTGTCGTTGTTGTTTTTTGGTTTGCATATTCATGAGATACAGTGAGCAACAATGTGTTCAATTATAGCAACAAATGCAATTTCAACTGACATCACCGTAAATTAAACCATCTCTCTCTCTCTCTCTCTCTCTCTCTCTCTCTCTCTCTCTCTCTCTCTCTCTCTCTCTCTCTCTCTCTCTCTCTCTCTCTCTCTCAAATGTTTACATTAAATTCTGAAATCTCTTTTATTCTTCCCTAGATAATATTATTTATACCAAAAAACACTTGCTTTCAAATTTATATATACAATAGAAATATAGAATTTTTTTTCATTATATTATTTTTAAAAAGGCCTAGATATATTTTCATTAAAAAAAACTTTACATTATTAATTTATACTTTATTATAAATGTTTAATATTTAAACTTTAGTTTTATTATACAGTATTTTTTTTTTTTTTTGAATTCTATATAATTAAAATAGTGAGTGACCATACGAATAATGACCAGTTTGAAATGAAATTTAATTAGTGAATTTTACTTTGAATGAGTATAAAAAAATTGTTATTATTTTTAATTAATAATAATTTTACCTTTATTAGAAAATGTTGTACTAATTAAACTTCCAATAAATAATAGTAAAAAACAAAAAAAAAAAAAAAAAACATATATACAGTCCACGTCACCTAAGGATGCGACCAATAAGAGAGCACCTAAAAAAAATATCCATTTAGTTAACATTTCCCCACCTTCTAGTGACCTTGAGCGCTATAGTTTCTATTGGCTCGTAGCTCGATTTCGATTAATTGCGTACATTCTTAAGTGGTACGGACTGTAGCTAGAGTGTAAACAATAAAGTTGTAATTGTGTTGATTGTTACTATCACTTTTTATTATATTTTTTCTTCTGGTTTATAACAGAGAACTTTAACAGAGAAGTGACATCCCCATGTTTTAGGCAGACCTGCATACGCAAAACAGTAAACCTATACATCACTTTATTTTCAGGCACCAATAGCAGCCCAGAACAGGGCATTTTAAGGCACGCAATCAGAGCGCGTGACAGAGAGAAGGCGCCAAAAGTGTGCTTACGCGCTCTCTGATTGGTGCCTCAGAATGGCCTATTCTGAACTGCTATTGGTGCCTTAAAATAAAGTAATAAAGACTTACTGTTATGCGTATGCGGGTCTGTCTAAAACATGGGGATGTTACTTCTTTGGTTAAGTTCTCTAGTTTATAAACACCAGCTCTTACCTGAGCAAAGAGAAAAGTAAAACTTTCTTGTCGTGCGTTTCATCAAATTACTTAGATTACCTGAAGGCTTAAGAATTCTTCTGTGTTTAAAAAAATCCTAGGATCGTAGGAGTTTTAAGTCCTTTTAGTTTACTCTAATGCTTTGAGTAATTGAACTCTTATTTTTATTTTTTTAATTATCTTTAATAAATAAGGTTTTAAATATTGTTGAATTGTTCTCTTAAAAAAATATTTATTTAAGATTAAATTAGATTGAACGCCAACAAATAAAATAAATAGAAAACCAAAAACATGATTTTTTTTTTTTTAATGAATTCATTTAAATTATGCGTGTATTAAAAAATTTTGTTTATAAGGTGTAATATGTCAACAGGGGCTGTCAGAACGAAAAAAAAACATTCAAGAAAAATGTTGTGATTTTTTTCTCCCCTTAATAGCTAAAGGCTCAGGTTTCATATATTATATTATGAAACATTCTATGCTTGAGGCTGATTTGTGATCGTACAGGGACAAAGTATATATACGCGGAGGCACAAAAAAAAAAAAAAAAAAAAAATCGATGTTACAATTTCCGAGCTGCTGGTTTTCACAATGCTAAATCAACCTTGAGAATCATATAGTCAAAATATTTGTATTCACGGTCTAATGAATGTGTGTTACATATCTAGAAAATAAAATATCATATATTTATATTAGAATGATATTTATATATTACATTTATTATTAATATTATTCATATGTAATATATACAAAAAATGAATATAATGATTTTTAATATAAATTCATGTAACCGTTGATATTTATGAATACGAATGAATTTATTCACCAATGGATGTTCAATTAATATAAAATGTCATGAAAATAATAATAATAATAATTTGTTTATTGCAAAGAAAGAAGAATTTACGTAATGTTTGTTCCTGGTGGCAAAATGTAACCAATCAAAAATGTGCTTTGAAATGGCAAAAAGGGACTTCTAAATTTCTATCTTTTAGCATTGCAGGATTACCTTTAAAAACGTACAATACCTTGAACATGTTGAATTATGTTGTAGTGAATAAATTTTGTTAAATATATAAGCTGCAGCTTATATTTATCACGTATTTATTACTATCCATGAGTGGGGGAGAATGCATTTATATTCATGTTAAATTCAACGCCATGTCGGATAACTCAATAACATGAGCTGACTCAATTTGCCACTTTAAAAATACTAAGCGATATTTTTGATAGCATTGATTCTGGTAATAGGTTGAATTAGTATTTCAAATATGTATGAGTAAAATAATAATAACTAAAAAAAAAAAAAAAAAAATTCCAAAGAAAAGAAATGAGTTTATCCTAGGCTGAGCAATGTTGTTCATTGATCCAATATGACGTCATGCGGATACACCGTCTACTAATAAGTGATCAAAATTATAATAATTAATATTTTCAAATTATTATAATTATACTTTAACAAGAAATGTTGTTGTGAAACTTTTATTGACCTGTTTACGTAACAATTAATGGAAATTTAATTAATGAATAATTAAACAAAGTTGAAATAAAAATGTCAACATGTTCATCAATATTTAAATGGTGTACGTGTCTGTAACGTAAAACACTAACTATATGTAAATATAATATTAGACAAATAACAATGAAAGCTGTATAGAATATATATTTTTTTTAAAAGACAAAAGTAAAATAATAATAAGTATAAAAAAAGTTTATAATTAATATGATGCATGAAAGAAGATTATAAATATAATTAAAATGTAAATATAAAATGAAAATTTTACTATTATGCCGTTGATGATTACAATAACAATGATGAAACACATGATAAAAAATTAAATTATACATGTTTTTACATGGAAAAAATTGTATGTAATTATTAAAATGTTGTAGGTAGGTATTTTTAGGTATATAGGTAAAGGTAGGTTACAGGTAGGTATTAGTATAGTATAGGTATATAACTAAAGGTAGGTTATAGGTAGGTATTGGTATAAGTATTTAGGTAAACGTAGGTTATAGGTGAGTATTGGTATAGGTATATAGGTAAAGGTATAGGTACAGTTTAGGTATATGTATAGGTAGGTTTAGGTATAAATATATATATAAATATAGGTATTGGTATTGGTATAGTTACAGGTAAATGTAAACCTATAGATATATTTATAGGTAAATGTAAAGGTATAGTTACAGGTATTACTGGTATTAGTATAGGTACAAGTATAGGTATACTCCTGGTATCAAGTATTTTGTCACTATTATTTATTTTAATACTTAAAGAGTAAAAATGTTTTAGAAATACTCTTTTATAAATAACCATTAAGATAATAAAACAACTAAGATTTTTTATTTCATTACCTATAAATGTTTAGTATAAGCTTCTTAACTATGTTGAAGTAATAGTACAGTAACTTAGTTAATAATATAATGCTTTTTTTTAATCAATAATAATTATTAATAATACTCTCATGACTCATGATGATCATTATGACATAAAATAATGAGTTTGTAAGTAAATAAAGTTGAATTAATATTTATTTACAGTATAATATGTGTGTGTGTGTGTGAGAGAGTGTATTTATATTCTATATACTATATATATATATATATATATATATATATATATATATATATATATATATATATATATATATATATATATATATATATATATATAATGTTTTAGATTATTTCAGTTATTTTTTATTAACCTACAATGGTGCCAGAAAAGATAAAAGAATATTAAAATATATAGTTTAACAAAATAAATAAAAATTTTAAAGGTAAATATTACTAAAAATAAACAATCATAGAACCATGAAAGTAAACGCCAAACACTACAATATAAATTAAATCATAAACATATTTTATCTGCATAATATGTTATGTATACTGTAATACCCTAACAAAATATTAGTGTAATGTCAGAGGACCATGGAAGCAATTTGAATAAAATTAATTTATTATTATAATAATTGTGAGGCTATTCCAAAACACAACTTAAAAAAAAAAAAAAAAAAAAAAAAAAAAAAAAAAAAAGAAAGAAAAAATAATGAATTTGATATCCACATTCTAAAAATTTAAAATGACATCATGAGCATTTCATAAATAAAATGCCTTTTATCTATATTATATAGAATCCTTTGTTAAGAGCTTTTTTTTTTTTTTTCTTTTACAGCTTTCCCAAAATTCTAAATTTTGTACGCAAATGAAATACAATAGACCAAGTACTATTTTTTTTTTTTTTTACCTACAATCTTTGTTATTAAAATCATAACTCTAAATGAAACCACTTAAACAAAGAATTTAATGAGTGAGATTTTTTTTTATTATATTTAAAAAAAAAATCCCTGATCTATTTTTTCCCTACTATCGTATTTTTTTTCCAGATTATATAAAGTGGATTAGAGCGCTACTGGGACTGCATTATTTAGTGTTTGTATGCTGGTATGCTGTGCAAGCTATATAGTGCACCATAGAGCGCTTTATATCATCATACTCATAATGTGCTACTGCAAAAACTTGACACAAATTGCATTAGCACACCATACATACACACTGGGAGTATACACGTTAGAATTATTTTATATACTGCACACGTTAAGAAGGGAATGAAGAGTTCAGCTTTGCCTCAAACTGTAGTGTGTTGTATAGCAATGTTTTTTTTTTTTTTTTTTTTTTTTTTTTTTTACATTGAAGCATTACTGCAAAGTCACTCTATTAAATAATAACTCAGACAACTAATGAGCAACATTAAAAAAATTGTACGTCAAAACACGACTGTATTTGCACCAAACATTTAAACTTTTAGTGGTGGCTATTATAGAAACAAGTATGATGAGTACCGCAGTGATAATAAAATGATATATCACATATGGAAACGTCTTAAAAATTAGTGTTTGTATTGCTCTGTATTCATTTTCAATAGTATTGACTGTGTATCTAGGGGTAAAAGTGAGGTGGGACATGTTATAGAACTTTGCATGTATTGCCATAAGAATTTTAATCAACAATGGGCTTAAGAAACTTACCCTTTCTTTTTCCCCTTAAAGTTTCAGCATAAGATTTTTAAAAAATATATCCCTGATTGTAGCTATACACTGGTAGAAAATATAAATATTCTTTGGTAGATATTTAACATTTTACATGTTTAATCTCTGGTACCTATATAATTTTGGATTTTTTTAGGTACTGTTTTAGCATTACAGTCTGATATATGAGTATATGACCATTAATGTTTAGCTACAACGCGTGAAATGTTTGGTCAGTACCAGTATTTAACTACTATATTGTCTCCACGGTTTCTCTAGGTTGTCATGACAAATGTCGAACTGTCCATGGATAGCCCTTGTGTGCGATTTCCACAATATAAGCCGATAAGACAATGTCCTGACAGTACTATGGTAAAGGAGAAGTATGAGAGCACAAAAATATGAAGAGATAGTGAGAGATTTACTGTAATAATAATATTTTCACTACATTTGTTATTCAGACTGGAAACATAATGTACTGTTAATACAATTACATAAATTTAATCTAAATTATATTTTAAAGCTGAAAATATAAATCATGTGTGCTAAAATGAATTAAATTTTTAACTATCTAACTTATCGTATAGTTACTAATTTATATTCTATTAAAAGAACAAAGCAAAAATTACAAAGACCAAAATTTCCTTTTTAATAAAATTTTAATATAAAGTCATCAGGAAATGTTAACTAATTTTCTAAAATGAAACAAATCAAATAAAGCTTAATTCGATTATATCAATCGATTTCACCAATATACGAAACTTGTAAATAAAGAAAGAAAAACAAGTCCCTTGTGGTCTTTTTTATATTTAACTTTAAGGTTTATATTTCTATATATTTTTAGTAATAAAGTAAACCTTACGTTTGTATAACATCAATTATTAGTAACTTCAATACATCATACCTCCCCTCATCTATATATATATATATATATATATATATATATATATATATATATATATATATATATATATATTATATATATATACAAAAATGTAAAGAATATTGCACTACAATTTATGAGGATAATATTTTTGTTTCAAAGACTATAATTCATATTGAATAAAAACAAAGAACCAAGCGCACCCTTTTCAACTTTGTTATTGTTTATATTCCTTTTATATTATTTTATGTATACCTAAAAAATATTCATGTACGGAGTATAAATATATAGTCATATTTTTATGATAAAATATAAAATTACAAAAAGCTAATTTCCGTGTAGCAACATGTATCATCTTTCATGGCATCAATATACCTACAGATTTTAATTACATTTTTTTATATACATATAATATTCTGTATAGTAATTTTAAAGCCATAAGAATAAAATTTCATTTAAAAATTAATAAAAAAAAAGGTACGTTTTTTTTTTACAAAAAAAAAAAAAAAAAAAAAAAATCCAGTGTGTCTTCATGTATTATATATAGATTTTTGTTGTTTTATATAATTGTAAATCAGAGATATTATTTTTTTTATTTCATTTGAGTTCATTTCTTAAAGGCCCACAGACACCCTGGCTTTTTATAATCTTTTAGGTACAAAAACAATATCACAAGTTGTTAAAATCTGATGCTACTATTTGTTCTAATTTATATATTAAATTAAAGTTTGATCGTTGTTTGGCCAAATAAGATACGTATATTTATATAGATAAAATACAATAATTGTTATAAATCACACATATTATTCCTTTTAAAATACGAACAATTCCTTATTATTTCACTGTATCAGAAGTATCTATAAACCTAAACCCTTTTATATTAAAGAAGAAGAAAAAAGGTACATGATACATATAACGTCATGATGATGTTTTATATTGTGCCAAAAGATTTATGCTATAAGATGTTATGAGTTGACATTCATGTGCCTCCACAATAAACACCATCTGTCTTTTTTGTGGGTAATATGGTGTTTTACTTTGCTTGAAATATAGTACCTCATGACTCACTTTCTACTAAAAATACAACCTAAAATATTAGAAGTAATTCTTTACTAGTTTTTTTTATATATACATATATATTTTCTTTTTCATTTTTAAGAATTATTTTTATATAAAAATCATGACAGAACTATAGAATGTATATAAAAACTAAAATTTAGTGATCCTACATATAAAAATAATTGTATGTATAAAAAATAGTATACGAAAAAATGTCATTAAATATAAAAATTTAAAGAGTAATGTTATATAATTATGTAACAATAGGCTATTTTTTTCTGTAAATTTACAAGCACATATTTTGGTATCAAATTATAGTTTAACAATATCGTGTATGAAAAAGAAACAAGCAAAAAAAAAAAAAAAAAAAAAAAAAAAAAAAAAAAAAAAGTGGGGGGGGGGGGAGCTCAATTTTTATTATGATATCAGATTTGAGAGTTCACAAACACCGTTCATATTTTAGTTCTTGTTTAATTATTACCGGAGATGAAGTTTAAATAATCAGATACACTCGGGAAAACAACAGAAGTACTCTATATAGCTTTTTATACTTTTTAGCATTTTAAGACCATCTTTTAAATAATTTTTACAAAACTGTTGCAGTTAAAATGGAAAGTTTCAAATCAGTTAGACCTGTTATATACTTTTAAATGTTTAAATCTAGTAATTTTTTTTCTTTATACTTAAATAAAAACAAAAATTGATGCGTAGGGATACGTTGCAATTCACAATTAGCTTCGTTAGGGTTATTTAAAAAAAAAAAAAAAAAAAAAAAAACGAATGAAGTAATAACATGAATTTGAGGCTCAAATTAATTTTAATGAAGAATATTTCCATACTAAAATTCCTAAATATATTTAACAAAAATATTAAATTTGACAACACTGTTATATGCATGACAAAAATCATCAATAATAACTGCATTAATATTATATAAGATATGAAAAGTGACATACTATGATCATTATGGATTTTAATATAATTAAAATACAATAATAATAATCATAATAATAAAATATTATATTTGCCAAGCTTGATTGTCAACATTAATAATAATGATAAAATAATATTAATTTATATAATATAAATTCTAATAAATATAAAATAATAAATGTAATTAATAAAAACTTGATTTTTTTTTGTATTGTATACATTTTGATGATATTTTGATTAATAGTAATAAATATCAATGTGGTTAAAAAAAACAGTTATTTAAATTTGACTGATTTGTTTACGATTGTATTACACAAAAAAAAAAAAAAGAAAAAAAGGTTTTTAGTTGGTGTGGTGTATCATGATTATTATAATTGACTCCTGTATTTGAGTAATTTTATTTTATTTTCAATTAGTGTGTGTATATATATATAAATATATATATATATATATATATATATATATATATATATATATATATATATATATATATATATATATATATATATATATATATATATATATATATATATATATATATATAGATATATATATATAAATTCATGCTTTAATAAGTTATATACTGTATACTTGACATGACGGGCTTAATAAGCGACTAAATAGAAACTATTCTCAATACGAGTGGACCACGCATAAGATGTCTCGTAAAACGGTGGCACGTTCTCCATGTGTGCGAGAACTCTTAAATTCAAGATTAAAATTCTTGTAGACCAAAAATTAAAAACGTGCGATTGGTAGTTGAAAGCTACTCTAGGGCTGTGGTAGGTTTCATTCCTTAGCACGCTTTGCTCTATATAGCAGCCTCTGCGTTTACATGATCACTGGAGCGTTGTCTTATTATATTAGCGCCAAGTGTGATAGCTAAGCACACTTGGAATGAGTGAGACTTTAGTAAGACCATGTAAGACCATCAAGTTTATGTGCTTGATTCTTGAGTTGCATCGCTTTGAGCGTTTGTAACTCATTCTAATCCCGCTCGCAAAACTGTATGTAGAATGTCTGTCTGTCTGTCTGTCTTTCTGTCTGTCTGTCTGTCTGTCTGTCTGTCTGTCTGTCTGTCTGTCTGTCTGTCTGTCTGTCTGTCTGTCTGTCTGTCTGTCTGTCTGTCTGTCTGTCTGTCTGTCTGTCTGTCTGTCTGTCTGTCTGTCTGTCTGTCTGTCTGTCTGTCTGTCTGTCTGTCTGTCTGTCTGTCTGTCTGTCTGTCTGTCTGTCTGTCTGTCTGTCTGTCTGTCTGTCTGTCTGTCTGTCTGTCTGTCTGTCTGTCTGTCTGTCTGTCTGTCTGTCTGTCTGTCTGTCTGTCTGTCTGTCTGTCTGTCTGTCTGTCTGTCTGTCTGTCTGTCTGTCTGTCTGTCTGTCTGTCTGTCTGTCTGTCTGTCTGTCTGTCTGTCTGTCTGTCTGTCTGTCTGTCTGTCTGTCTGTCTGTCTGTCTGTCTGTCTGTCTGTCTGTCTGTCTGTCTGTCTGTCTGTCTGTCTGTCTGTCTGTCTGTCTGTCTGTCTGTCTGTCTGTCTGTCTGTCTGTCTGTCACTTCAGAATAAAATACTTTTACATGTTATTTGCAATAAAAATACCCAATATCGTATATTTGTGGCAACGAGAGCGCTTAAACGTACAGTACAAAGCAGACCATTTCCTTTTTATATATTTAAATTTTGTCGGAAAGAAATATCTTTCCTCTTTTCATTTCGAATTGAGTTCTACTTTACTCTTAAAAGTTTAAAAATTATTTACCAATATTAAAAATACTCTATCTTTTATAAAGCAACTATTTCGTATTCTATCCTGAAAGTTAGGCAATTTTTGCGTCATATATGCCAAACAGGTTGCATAACCACTATACTGTAGACTAGCATCATTTGCTCGTAAACAAATTTCTAGAATAGAAAAAATTAATAAATAAAAAAATAAATAGAACAATTAATTTTTGTTGATATAAAAATTAATGATAGCAGTACTTTCGATTTGTTATGATGAACAAAATTCAATTAATTATACAGTATGTTTCTGTTACATAACATGAACTGGACTAAGCCAATCAATAATAAAAACAATTTAATCCCTGTGTTTTAAAATTATCCATATTAATGCAATCTTTCTCTCTTCTTTTCTTATATTTGGTAAAGATTGTGTTAAAAAAAAAATAACGTAATTTTACTACACAATTCACGTAAAGTCCCAAAACGTATTATGATAGAATTTTTTTTAATTAAAAAACCTATTTAAAATTAAAATATGTTGTTTTATTGGTCCTTGATCCCTCATACTCCTCCCCTTCTCATCCATTTAAAATCCCAATCATGTGGTGTTGTACGAATGTAATTTATGACGTACTATAAATATCACATTCAGTATGTAAAATAAGCCTAACAAACATATATTTACATTGGAAAATTATCCAATCTATATATTTATATATAAACTCAAATCTAACAACATCATTGAACATTATTATTTTACATTTTATGTTTCATGCAAAACAATACAAATAAAATAATATACTTTTTTTTTTGACTGGTTACAAACATGAAAAACGTCTCAATAAAACATTGTATTGATTTTATATTTTACTTTCATTTAAATTTCCATTTGTGTGTGTGTATATATATATGTGTGTGTGTATATATATTATATATTATAATATATATATATATATATATATATATATATATATATATATATATATATATATATATATATATATATATATATATATATATATATATATATATATATATATCAGCATAATCAGAAATATATATATTTTTTTTAAATATGGATATACTTTAGTAAAATTAATTTAAAAAATTATTAGTTTTTGTTACTACTTTAGAATTACATGATGATTTTTTATGGGCTAAAATTTCGCTGATATGAAATATTTCAATGATATAATGTCAATCATTTTTTCCTAAGCTCATTGTCACCAATGATAATAATAAAAAAAATACCATAAATAATTTTGTTTCAAATGTAAATTGCTTGAGATCAGCAACGTTGCAATTTTATAGAAAATACGAACCTAACAACAATGCTTAAAATTAAGTTCAAGCAAAAACATTTTTAAAAAATTGAATTTTACAAAAATGTTTAACTGTTCAATAAAGTATTCCATTTTTTAAAAGTTTTTTTTTTATTTTTATTTTTTTATTTATTCTTTTTCTTCAACGTTGCGGTCAGAAACGATAAAAAAATTACAGGCAATTCTTGTTATAGTTCTATAGAATGTCCATGTGGGCATGTTATATTAGACGTCCCCCCCCCCCCCCAAAATTCAATTTGTTAATACAGTACAGGACTAGATGCTAAAATGTTTTTAAAAAAAGGATAAATTAATTATAAAAATTAATTTTAGGATATTAAATTTTTATTTAAAAGATTTAAGATATAAAATCTACTTTTTTTTAATTGTTTTAGTGTTACCAAAGAATACTATTGTGTTGCCAACTATTAGAATGATACTAAAAATGATGCTGAAGTATTAAAAATAATAATAGTAACTACATTTAAAAACTTTATAAAAGACCTTAAGTTTTCATCAAAATATTCATTTTTATAATTATTAAGCACAGCAATTTTAACCATATACTTATAATTATATGTACATAGTTATTTTAATTATAATATTATATAAACTATACTATACATTTTTATATTAAAAACATTTTTTATATACACAAAACTTAAATTAAACCTACGTACGCTCATTACGCATTAAAACTACTTATTATTATGTTTTTAATCATAGTTTTAATTTAAATTTTAATTAAAAAATATATGTATAAAGCTATATTTTTATAGTAAGGTTCACAAATTTAAAAAAAATACATAATATATATTTTAAAGTAATTAAAAAATATTAATTTATTGTATACTTTTATGAATTAAAAAATAATAATTGTATTCGTATTACTGGTGTATATTAGGTAAATTGGTAATTGTGTGTGTGTGTGTGTGTGTGTGTGTGTGTGTGTGTGTGTGTGTGTGTGTGTGTGTGTGTGTGTGTGTGTGTGTGTGTGTGTGTGTGTGTGTGTGTGTGTGTGTGGTGTGTGTGTGTGTGTGTGTGAGAGAGAGAGAGAGAGAGAGAGAGAGAGAGAGAGAGAGAGAGAGAAAGCCCAAATTGTAATTCACCTCATTCATTATAATATTGCCTAATGGTTGGCCTATAGCTTTAGTTTTGTGACTACATAGTATTATATATTTTTTTTTGGTAATATATTTTATATATAAGCAAAGCCAATGATATTATTATTCGAGTGGTGGTTTTAACAATGGAAAAATAAAAGAGCAGCGCAATGCGGATCCCTATACTATAGTTCTACACCAGCTGACGACAAAAACAAGGACGCAATTAAACGTAATGTCTACTTGTAATACCATGTCGCATGTTAATACTATAAATTGTATTATAATACTTAGAAAAACTATATGATTACTAAATATATTTTTTTATTGATTACTTTAAGATTTTTCTTTATTTTGTAAAATGTATATTACTTTTGTAGTACTTTAAAATGTACTACTACTTAAACTAATCATTGAAAAATAAAAATTTAAAGGCGTTGATCACCTTGAACAAAATAGCTTCTACGATATCATAACATACCTGAAAATCAGCGTTGATTTGGACAGAGTTATTGATTACCAATTTATTTTTCTTTTACAAAATGGTGCGTGTGTGCGAGACGTCACAGCTCACTTTTTTACGCGCGCGTCGACCAGGCGAGCTGTGACGTCATTAGCTACATGCGCAATTGTGTGAATGGAAAATAAATTAGAAATCAATAACTCCGGTCAAATCAACATTAATTTTCAGGTATAAAAATTCAAAATATCTTTATTTCCAGTCTCCTCATAATAGTAAGCAAAACTTATCCGTGGTTGCACTTAAGACGGTCTAATGTATATCAGCGTAGAGAAACTCTAAATAGTTAGTTGATGTATATCATATAATATTTATAAGTATTATATTAACTGATGTTTTCAAACATTACTGTGATACTATATTAAGGGAGTAGGGGACCGACGTCGACCATTAGACTCAAACTTTTCTCATCAAAAAAATCTGAAATTTTGCTCAATGATATTTCAGCTTGAGACAATTTCAAATATATAAAAATTTTGGGTGGTCACCGTGCAAATTAATTTTATATGATGTTTTGAAATTTTAAGCCCATAAGGCCCAATGTTAATTTAAATATTTTTTTTTTCTCTTTTTGTGGACGGTCAAACATCATGAAAATTTTATCACTGCTACGTGTAACCCTTAGCTACACAATGACACCAAATTTAGACCCAAAACACTTCTAGTTTTTCAGATATAAGTTTGGTACCCTACTCCCTTAAAGTTATAAGAAGTGTGGAAAGCAATATTATATTATATTTATATTGACTAAAAAAATGCGCACTTTTATTATAATGATATTATGACATTTTTGAAATAATTCTATTCTATTTAGTTTTAATGTGTCAATAATATTATGTGCTTATTAAATTGTTACCTCAACTATAAAATGTCTGGTTATTGCAATGTTTCATATAACATTATGCTTGTTTACGTATTGAAAACTATTGCTGTAATATTATGGTTAAGATAACATGTTGTAATATGTATAATACTAGCCTGTATGTATAAAATGTTCAATATTTTTTATCATGGGTAGCTCTACATGTTACACGTATATCAAGATATTATATTGGTGAAGAATTTTTATTTTGATAAATATATTTTGTAAATTTGTATCAGAGTTGTTGAACCTTCATAAAACTTTAATACTTTCTTAAAAGCGTAGAAAACGTTAAAAAAAAATTGTCTATAATATCCTAACATAAGGAAATATCAACGATGATTTGGCCAGAGTAATTGATTTCTAATTTATATTCAATTCAAGAATATGGCAAATGAGGACTCTGGCCTCATAGCTCGCATGGTCCAATCAAGTTATCTGTGACGTCACAGTCCGTATCCACCTTTGTGTGAATGGAAAATAAATTAGAAATCAATGACTCCGGCCAACTCAACGTTGATATATTCAGGTATGTTAGCATATTAGGCAAGTTTTTTGTTCAACATGTTCAAGGCGTTAATATTATTAGACCAAAGCCAACCACATATTACAAATTGTGTAAACCATATAACTTTTTTTTTCATTATATCATATATAATTAATTTTTTATGCTTTGTATTTTGCTATATACATAAGCTAATAACTAAAGCTTTGTTTTTAACTGATTCTGTGTATCAATATTAAAAAAAAAAAAGCCAACCAGTCAATCGCACTTCTATTTTCAATTTTATACAAATACAACATACTTTATTGTTCGTCTATTGATAAAAGGCAATGTTTAACACCAATGTACATGATTTAATTATTATTAAAAAAAGTTTACATAATATCAACTATTATAATAGAGCTATATTGTACTGCAGTAATTGATAAACTAGGTCAATACGTGCGCTTAAAAAAATTTGGTTCGTGTTCTGCTTTATAAACTAGACAACCTCCCTGTAATTTAGACTTTTTTTTTTAAATATCTATGTATAAAAAAATATATATATTATATTATATTGCACTGCACAGTATATATGTACACCATTATTGTTATAGTATATTTTACCAAAATCCAGTACGTGTATTTTCTCATAAGAATCAATTTAGCACCAGATTTTGAATGGTAAAATAAAATATCACAATCGTGTATAAATCATTAGGCTTATGGTTTTCACAATATATTATTTATTGTTAGACACCTATTTCTTTACTATATTGTACACATAATTGCGATAATATAATTTACAATTCCAAAACTTGCACTAAATTTGCAATGTTAAATGGTATAATATATTATCTCCTATGTACAAAAGTTTTTATATAAGAGATAGTTTCGTTTTCAATGGTGAAAAAGTAACTGTAGTGTACTGTACAGCTAAATATAATTACCACTTAAAATGTCTCTTCTTATTATGTTTTGTATATAAAAATTAAAAATATACATATATTCAAATTCTTTTTATAACGAGAATTGAAGTTTATAAATTTAATCTTTTAGTATAGAGAACTACGTAGCTCAATAACAAATCAATTTCATTTTAAACCTCAATTGCATCCAATATCATTATATTTTTTTTTATCAAAGACTTAAAAATTTATTGCTTTACAAAGCTATTATTTTTATTTTACACAAATTTTAAATCATGCGCATTAATTCGATGAAATATTTACGTTTTCTATATCAGAAAAAAAATTATATAATAAATCACTTCGTTAATAGAATTGCAAGATTTCAGTTTTTTAAGCATTTAAAAGATTTTTTTTCCCTTTAAGCACAATTTTTTTTTAGTAAAAAAAGTTTGAGCAAGTAGGAAAAAAAAAGGATTGAAAACCTGATAGTAATGTAAGTAGGGATCTAGGAAAGAGAGAGAGAGAGAGAGTTTAGGTCATTTTTCTTTTTGCTGATTGGCAATATCACCGCACAGCCTAAAAGCTATATCTCTATTTAGAAATCCCCTACTATACTATAACTTGCAAGCAACTTTACAATGTTGCGCCTTTCCAAAATTGATTGATTTCCTTAAAAAAAAAAAAGTGCACACAAACTTTTATAAACAACTTTACTGATATAAAATGACAAAAAAAAAAAGTAAACCTCGTTCTTGCACACTATAAATATAAATGATGTTAAAATACAAATCCATCTTATCTGGGTAAAAATATCATTTTTACTGAAGTAGCATTTTTATTTTTGTCATTTTTGTCATTTTTTTTTTTTTTTTTTTTTTACTGGGTTTTCAAATTCTAGTACAGTAATCCATTTTTAGAAGAAGATTTTCGTATCTAAGATTCCTGTTTTTTTCTATTCAAACCAAATATATAAAAACATACTGATGCTTGCGTTATGTACTAGCAACATTTAATATTTATTACCAATATAGCGTTTGCATGCTTAATTTTTTGTTTCATCGTTAAAGGAGCTGTTATAAGGAAATATTATATTATATATAAAATATATTTTAATATAGTTTAGTAATTGGTAATTCTGGTATAAAAAGTGCTCAACATGCTGTGCCAGGAAAGCAATTTGAAATATCAAACTATTGAAAGAATTTTTAATTAATTCTATAGAAAAAAAGCTTGACGTGCCACCAGTTAAGATAACAAAAAATTAAAAACGTTTGTTCAATTTGTTTATTCTATAACAGGGTTAAAAATAGCCATGCATTTGTTCTTTTCTTATTATTATTTAGTAATTTTGTTAGTATTGTAAAGTTTTTCAAAAAATTAAATAAAAATGCTTCCAAAATCTAAAAATTTATGTAACAAAACGTTTTTTTTTTCTTTCCTTTGAAAAACAAATTATATCAGAATTATACAATACATATTTGTATTCTTTCTTGCATCATAATGTTAGGAAATTAGTACACTAGAAAAGAAAAGTAAATAAATAAAATTTGTACATTTTGTCAATGAATTTTTAATTTACTAAAAAAGAAAGCCTTTTCCAACCAAGACTTCTCTTTATATTCCATAGAAAATAATCTATTGCCTGTATGTACCATACGTATAGAAACGTTTTTCATTTTATTACCATTGCTATTTTCATTTCGCAGTATTAAATGCTGAACAGAGTTTGCAAGTTGTAAAGAAAATGTTTATTTTTTTTCATTTTTTTTATACGATTTAATAAGCTTCTAATAGAAAAGTTGACTTTAATTAATTTTTTTCTGAGATCATTAGTTTTAATTTAATATCTTCATGGGAAAAAAACAAACAAAGATAACGTCAATAAGAAAGAAAATAATGTTTAAGAAGTTTTTTTTTTTTTTTTTTTTTTTTTTTTTTTTTTTTTTTTTTTTTTGCTGAGCAAATGATAAAGTTCAAATTTATGAACTTTTTCTAACAATTTTATATATGAAAAAATATGATCCTAATAAAAGATATAAAATTTAATTTTGACTTTGTCAATTTGCAGATTTGATAGCGCGAGACTTATTACTCTGTAAGATTATAACATTTTTATACACGTGCAGAGGAAAACTTTAAAAAAAATAATTCAATGGATATTAATACTGGCAAAACATGTAGTCAATTTTTAATTGCTTTAAATTTGTTTAATAATGTGGATTTTATATCTCATTTAAAATTTGATAGCCTTCTTGTAGTAATTGAAAAGAAAAACTATTTTACCAATGCTAAAAGATAGGATGTTAGTAGGATTGCGAGCGCGCCTTTTTTCACACTGCCTATACTTAGTATAATTGGAAAGCGCCCTACGCTGTTAACATCCATTTCTATTTTTACAATATAATTATTTATATAATAAAGACTGTAAAACACTTAAGGGCTGTATTTAGATAGATTGTATCTAAAAAGAAAACTTCAAAATTTTGTAATGCCATGTGAAAGTTAATAGTAACAGCTACCTATGATAAAAATTTCACAACCCATGACCATCAGATAAGACAAAAAATAATTATTGAAATTAACATTGGCTCTTATGGGAGTAAAACTTCAAAAAATTATTATTTAAAATCTAGCATTACATTTTTGAAGATACCTTATTCAAATGTATCACCGCTGTGCAAAATTTCAGATTTTTTTATTTTTTTTTTACAACTTTTTTGTCTAATACCGTATTATTGATTTACGTCCTTAAACAGAACATATTTTATAATTTATACCCATCTCATACCCATTGACTTTATAATTTTCAAGCATTATTTTTTAGGCCTGTATGTAATTACTAATTATATTAAGTTAGACTCGCAAATTACACATGAAATTCTTATTTTTTTATTTTTCTTACATTTTTTTTTACTAATATTAAATTCTTCATCCAAGTTTTTCTCCAGATTTGAAATTTTTTAGGGGAAAAAAATGATTTCATCTGCTTTGCGAATGATTTTACGTAAATGGTTAAACCTTTATAAAAATCAGAATAGTGGAAAAAAAATCAACTATAGCATAGCTTGGCTTTTTAAAGTAATATATTTTGCCTTTTTTTTTTTTTTTTTTTTTTTTTTTTTTGCCTTTAAAGTAAAACTTATCTGATTTTATGAATCGTGAACAAAAGGGATACTTATCACTTACAATCTACAACATTTACTTGAAACGAGAACCAACTTGATATCTTTATAGATATCTACCAAAATTTTACCACAAAATTTATTGTATGGTCAAAAATCAAACTATACGAACACATGGTTTTATTGCAATTTATAACTATTTTTAAAACATAGTATCTGTATTTACTATACAATAAAAATCAAATAATAAACCATATTTAAACATATAGAGGTTAATATTGGCGAACAGATGATCATAAAACTGTAATAGTTAGCTGAATCTAAATTTTTGCACCGATTCTGATAATATATTTTACTATTTCAAAACTATTACTTAATTTACAATGTTATTCTTATGAGAAAAACGTGCATTAGATTCAAATGGTAAAATATATTATCACAATCCTGTTTACTGTACTTTCAGCTACAGATACCCCGGATACAAATCTTGCACAAAATTTCAAAATTTTAAATTAAGATTTTTTTGACATTTTAAACAGGTCTATAAACAATTAAGTATCCATTTTCTCCAGCTCATGCTCAATGGTAGTGTAATCTGAAATTATTATCAAGACACAATAAGCTTTAAAATTATACTAAATTGTAAGCAATAGACAAAGAATTCTTCCCTTTAAACTTTTTTATATGTAATAACCCTAATAGCATTATCTTTTAATATACCAAAAAAAAAAAAAAACATTAACTTTTATAATAATAATAATAATGGGTTCAAAATGTGTATGATATTATAATGTAATAATAACTGTATTTGGTTTACTAATATTCCTCTATATTTATAATAAAAAATATATTATATATATTTGTTTGAAATCACAATGATAAAGTAGAGTCTCATAAATCGCAAGTCAAATGTCAACATTCATTATATACTGTTAGCATACATGTTTTATCATAGTTCGTCATATTTTCACTTCATTCGACTAATTACACTCATACCATATTGTAATCAGGTGAAAAAGATAAGTCACGTACAAAAAAATTTATGTATATATTTTTTAAACAAACAATCATGATGAATTTTTGTTATATCTATTTTTTATATTTTTTTATTAGTAATATTTTTTTGTCTACAGTACTATGGTTATGGTATGCGGTAATATTTACAATTTACGTGTTATCAATGATAGTCAGCTGCTATATAAAAATCTGTTGTTGTTTTTATGATGGTATGTACAGACACTGTGATATAAAATTTTATTTTATTGTTATAATGAAAATATCATCATGTATTTTTAATAATGGATTATTATATTTGGTTAAGAGCTACATATAAATGCATTGTATGCTAATAAAACGTAATAGTTGTTAGTTTTTTTCATCAAAGAGTATGTTGTGTGACAAATTTTTACTCTATTGCATTTTGGTAATACCACGTTATTATTATGGTATATTACGATAATGAAAGTCACCATAACAATAAATGGTATTGTCATAAAGCAATCGAGTCAAATTGTATATCACAGTGTGTATAATGTTTTTTATAGGGTGATTACATTTATATAATAGTTGACACCATATATGAAAGCACTAAATAACATGGGCCGGTATAGGAAAATGACTCATTTAATCAGTTTAGAAGTACGTACTTATAGCAATATTTTTGAGAGCATTTATGCTATTAACAGGTTGAATTAGTGTTTCAAGTATGCGAGAAAATATTTTATATTAATAAATAACCAACAAAATGAACTAATTTTCCAAAGATGGCCAAAAACTAAGTTTTTTCCTATGCTGAGCTATGTTATTGCTCCGTTATGAGTTTTAACTTCAAAGCGAATTAATTATGACACCATGCTCTTTCCCCTATGCCGTATTATACGATATTATAATTGTGCACACAAATCTAAACATAATAAAAAAAAAAAAAAAAAAGGCGCTGTATGAAAAAACTGGCAGCACAAGATTATTAACTTTTTTTTTTTTTTTTTTTTTTTTTTTTTTTTTTTTTTTTTTTAAGATAATAACAAGTTAAACTTTAATGTTTACACATCTGATCTTGCAATAGACTAAAATATTTATACTATAGTTGGTTCTCGCACCTATAACTGTGAATTTTAAATTAAACTAAACTTACTATATATAGCATCTTAACAAATGATTTATAAAACAGTAGAATTATAAACCTTAATTTATTATTCCAAATCAGTTTTACATTTATTAAGTTAAAATATCACCACTGTATAATAACAAAGCATATAACTTTTAAAAAAAGGTTTTTAAGATTTCAAAATTAAAATTCATCCCCATTATCTAAGTTTTGGCACTTTTGTCTTTGAATAATTAATTTTTTTTAATATATGAAACTTTAATACTATTCATAATAAAATTTATAATGATACATATTTCAGAGTACTAGTATGAAATATTGTGTACGTCATATTTTTATAATGCGCAATGGTGCTTTATATTTAAATATAAAGTCAAAATAAAAATAGACTTTTTTTGACTTATTAAATATTCTGTGAATATATGTACAGAGATATGCTAAAATTATACACTTGATAAAAGTGATAAAAAAAAACTAAAATCTGCAAATTATGGAAGTTTTTTTTTTTTTTTTTTTTTTTTTTTGCAACACTATAACAAAATATTTTCTATCTATGTTTATACACAAATAACAAATAATTCAGTAAAGCTGATATTGTATATAGGGAACTAAGAGGTTATATATATATATATATATATATATATATATATATATATATATATATATATATATATATATATATATATATATATATATATATATATATATATATATATATATATATATATATATATATATATATATATATATATATATATATAAACAAAAGCGGCTTGTTTACAGTTATGACTCTCAGTTTATATTTGGGGCACAAGGATAAATAAAATGGAGAGAGGGAGAGAAAAAGAGAGATAAAATCGACCACCAAACTTGCCAAATCTCATGCTTTATGAACAAGTTGTTTAATCTACTTATATTTCATTTTTTTCGTTTCTCTCTCTCTCTCTCTCTCTCTCTCTCTCTCTCTCTCTCTCTCTCTCTCTCTCTCTTCAGCTTTCTCTACTTTACTCTGGTATTATGGTTGTATTTTATGTATTATATTTCACTATAGTACATTACTAGAAGGGGGTATATTATATATATAAAAAAAAGTGAAAACCACTACTGGAAAAAATATACATTAACTTTTGCCACAAAATGTAACTTTTATAAAGTTGATAAATTTCTCTAATTATTCATTTTAACATTGACCTAATTATAATAATAAATCTTCTATGTTTTCATAGCATCGTTTAAGTACTCATGATAATTTAAAATCCCCTGTGATTCTATATAAATGAGACTTTTTTTTTTCTTCTGTTAAATATACTTAAAATATAAAATCAATAAATTACAGAAGGATAGAGGAAATGAGGTATCTAAAAACATATTAAGATTTGGACATTTTAAATCAAGATTCTGGTTTATTTTTCTCTTTATATAAAAGAAAAGAGAAAGCTTTAAAAGGTAATCTCAGGTAAAACTAAATTTCATATAACAACTAGGTTCAAATTATACATTGCAGTAAATTAAAAAAAAATATCCTTCTCTTTATACACGGTCAAAACTAGACGCATTTTAATATAATAGCTCCATTTTATCATTAGTAATAATACTTCTTTATTGGGTTTTAATTTATACCTAAAGGAATAGACCAGAGAAAAACATAAGCATTTATATCATAAAACACGTGATGGGATTTACATAAATAATCATTGGTTTGTCTCAAAACCCAACAGTAGCCCCGTAGCAGTGATCAGAAAATTCGATTTATGCATCCCGCACAACATTTTCATACTATTTTTTGCATGTTTCTGACGTCATAAACATGAATTTTCACGCAATTTGCATACTTTACAGTTTTTTCAAGCTCTCTCGTGAGGTTACATTAACATTCTGGTAAAAATTGTCATTAGTTTTGAAGATCCCATTTTGTGTTTATTCATTAAAAATCACATGTTGTTTTATGTGGTCTATGGCTTCAAAAAAAAAAAGTAAATTACCCAAATATGATAAAAACACAAAATTCCTTTAGTTTACTTACACTGCATGTGAACTCACACCAATATTAGAAACACTGGCTTTGTCAATAAATAAATATAAACATTAAATTAAACAGCATTATAAGAGGATCAATTAAATATAAGGGAAAAGGATTTCTAATCAAAACAGGTAAAGCGTTATTATAATGAAACAACTCTGTAAAAAATTTTAAATTAGCTATGTAGTCACCCCTTGGATATTATTTTTTATCTAGTACTATATAATTGGATATCAAAAATGTTATTTACATTGTACAGTATAATTATATGCATGAAATTCTAAAATAACAATATTTATGCTAGGTTGTATGACTATTATTCATTGAAACATAATTACGTAATTTAATTTACCCTTTTACATAGTGAATATCTCGCATACTTGCAAAATTGTATATACTAAAGCGTTGTTGTTTTTTTACTTCGTGGTATTTCAATTTAATTAAAGTAATACCATGAACAGTATTCATCGATTTATTTAATCTACGCAGTATAATATTATACATTTCTTACTGTATAGCTCTTTTATTTTTTATTTTAAAATTCGACTAACGTTCATTTTTTTTTTCCAGTAGTTAAGTTAAATTAGGCAGAAGTATTGCTTAGTTAGCGATTGCTTTGTACGTACATATACCAGCAAAATGTTTAGAATTTTTTTAAGCCTTTTTTAAAGGATTCTGGTAGTATAGGTACGGTACTAATAAGTAAAAAATAATCAATAAATAGGCAGTTTAATCGTCTGCCAACTATACACCTCCAAATTGTTTTTTTACCAATTCATATATGTATTTAGTGCATTACATAACTAAAACATTTTACAAATTGTACACAACATTTATGCGCTTGTTAAAACATTTTATTGGGTGTTTACTGTATTACTACAGACAGTATAAGGCATAAAATTGAATTATATGTCTCTTTGTACAATATATTTGTATGGATAATTTAATTAAAGTATGGTTTGATATAAATATATGGTATTTAACATTTCTAATACAGTAAAATTGTATGTCACAGTGTCTGTAAAAATAGAGAGGCCTTGCAGCGGAGCTTAATTTGTTAATTGGTGAAAAGTAAATTTGCAGTACAGCATTCAGTTGAGCCAATATAATTAAATATCTATTCTCTACTTTCTATGCTGTTAAAATAATATATATTTTTGTTATGTAGTATATTTTGCATAATATATACTATTTTGCGTATATGTGACGCGATAGAGACGATTTATTTGTATATTTATGAGTATTTTATGTGTATATATAAAAGAAAATGTATGTATTGGTAATATTAAAATACATTTTTGAAAATAATTAAATACTATATTTATAAAGTATGTATGATGATAATATACTATAGACAAATTTAATATCTGTACAATGTTAAAAATGAAATACTCTGACAATAAGATATTGTTAAACTAAACAAGTCTCAGATGACCTATACTCGACTCAAAAAACCTCAGTCGATTAAAATCGGGCATGCCTAAAGTATCGGCCATTGTCACATTTGAGGAGAAGGGGGGCGGCTGGGCGATACCGTAAAAGGAGGTAACTCAGGTTTTTGAGTCGAGTATATATAATGGTCCTAGATAAGTGGGTTTGTACCTTTTTTGGCCTCTTAGTAAAAAGAAAATTAATAATTATTATTTTTTATTATTACCATTTTATTTAATAATTGTTGAATGTTCTAATATCTCTTTCATATTTGTTGTATTGAATCTTTAATTACTTTCAAATTTTGATATTTTGATATTTTTAATATTACTTCAGTAAACGTTGCACAGTATATCTTTACGGGGGAAAAATAATTTTTAATTTTAGTTTTTGAAATAAAATTTTGTCAAACCATTAATTTAAAATTATATAACATATATACTAAAGTAGTTTGAGTACTAAAAAGACAATGTCAGGACAATAATAAACAACCCTTATAGATAGCAATTATGAATATGATACGTCATCATGGTCAACCTTATCTGTATACCAGTTTACACTAAAATTTTATGCCATTTAGATTGCTTCTATCAATTTCAACTTTATTCTCTCTCTCTCTCTCTCTCTCTCTCTCTCTCCCTCCCTCCCTCAAAAATTAAAATCAAATCTAAAAACTATAAACGAAAATTTCATTTAAGTTTCTTAAATTTTTTGAGTACTGTAATAATTTTCATATACAAAACGTATTACGTTCTATACTTTAACACATCATGAAACTAGCCTACGGCCAATCTATTTAATTCTCTTTTCCTCGCTGCCCGAAACAAAAGTATACTGTAGAGCAGTGTAACAAAATTTTACAGATTTGTTATAAATTTAGTTAAAAATGTTTTATTTCTTTTACCTCTCAGCGTACATTTCAGCAACTTTTTTTTAAGAATAAATTTTCTAAACTATACTTTTAGTTGGAAGAAATTTGTATAAACTTTTTTTTTTTTCTTCTTCTTCTTCTTTTAATTTGAAGTTCTAAAAAAAATTATATAATAAGAATTTTAAGGACAAAAACAAATAACATTTTGTACAAAGTTACTTGTATATAAAAATAAACATAAATCTGCTTACATAATCTGGTTCTAGTCTGGTTAGAAATTTGTGTATAAAAAAATGCTTTCTAACTTTTTCTTATTACAATTAAAAGGTGCGCTGGTGAAAAGGTGCAATCATAAGCTGCCCATTTTTTTAAATTTATTATTTATTTGATCATATAATATGTATACAAAATAAAATTTAAAAATAAATTTAATTATACATTAAGATTGTATAAGATTTGTAAATAAAGATTAATTTTTATTGTTTTTTTTTTTTTAAGAAAATTCTCTTTTAGAAATACAAAACAATAACTTTAAAAACAATGTATCAATTAATAATATTTATTTAAATTTACATTTGCAAAGCTTTTTTTTTTCTTTAAATTCAACATAAATTTTAGTAGGTAAAAAAAGATAATAATAAAAATGTTCGTTTCATAATAATTATAATGTAAAAACAAATAAGAAGATAAACAACAATATCACATTATTACTTTATATGTATCATAATATAATACAAAAACATAACATGTATATATAGTATGTATGATATAAAATCTAAAATCAAATGAAACTGACATGTTTAATTATACTGAGTGAGTGAACTAAAAACAAAGGGCAAAGGGTTCTTTTTTTTTTCTGCTAAAATAATTGTAATCAATTCTAAAATTTTGATATATTAATTACGATAGCTTAAATAGTATTTGTTATAGACATAAATTAACAGTTTTAGAGTTAGAGATTTTTTAGTATTATTATTATAAGCGTCACAAAATCCTGAAATATGATATAACATTTTGCTAAAATGTCCTAAAAATATATCGTTATTATTATTAATATATATATGTGTATATATATATATATATATATAGCAAGTTTCATTAAGTTTTCATTAAATACAAGAAGAAAATAGCTACTTCACTTAATTTTATATTATTTACAAATTTTAGTAGACCCATTATTCGATATAAAATAAAAAGTAGAAAAAAAAATCATTCGTTTTATTTATATTCTTTGTGCGCTCTACCACTGTATGGTTTGGTTTTAAACGAGTGATTTTTCCCATAAATTCTTCTACTTCTTCTTCTTTTTTTTTTGTGCAAATGACTAAATAGCATTGATTTAAACAGGAATAATATATTTTCTTCTCAAACTTACCAAAAAAAAAATAATAATAAAAAAATAAAATAAAATAAAATTGAAAGTAAATCTTCCATTCTTAGTAGAGGCGTAAAACTTTTTGTTGTAACTTAACAATTAAATCATTTTTTTACTTAATCGTATTCATGTTACTTATAAAATTATAATATTATACATACAATATATTGAATACTCTGTTATATAAAAAAATACAAACTAAGGAAAATAAACAAAATAATATGAAACCAAAGTATATCTACACGCTAAAAAGATTTATAAAAATAAACTTTAAAAAAACAAAATAATAAAATAAACACACACATACAAATAGAAATACATTTTGTACATTTAATGTATTTGATTTAACTGTTTTTTTATTAAAGTATTGTAATATAAATCAAATAAATAATGTGCAAACTTTTGAGCTGAGTGAAGATTGATGTATTTTCTGTTTGATTACTTTGTTCCCACTCAAGTGTTATGTACTATATACAGTATAATATAACATCTTATTGCAGTTTCTCTATATTTTAATGCTTTACTTATACTGACTACTAATACAAATGCATAAAGTTTGCAGTTGCTCTCTCGTATTCATTCATATATCAAGTGCAATTACTTTACTTATTTACGTCTGAATATAAGTAAGCTAGTGTTTAGAATTGTTTACAAACTACTTATATACTAAAAATAAGATATGCTTTACACTGAAACAACTTATTTTTTTGAATATTCTCTTTGAGCAATTTAAATTTCAAAAAAATTCTTTAATTTGTAATATCATTCTTTTTTTTTATTTTTTATTATATTATTATTATTATTTATAGTAGTGTTGGGGTCGAACACCATTTTAGACGAACTCAAACCGATCACGAACACTTAAAATTCTTTTAAACACGCTCCGAACACGAACATTTTGAACTTTTTGCAAGTTCAAACACATCACGTACTACTGTTCAATCGAACTGATCGTAAGTGTTCGAATATGTTATTTAAAAAATATATTCTAAAAATAAATAACTATTTTATTTTTTATTTATACATATTTTAATGTATATTATGTATACTTAATGGAAATGGTTGAAAATCATTTTATTTTACATTTATATGTTAAACCAAGTTTTCGTATATTTAATTATTAATTAATTTAACTTTTAACACCTAAAATTTAATTGCAATAGTGTTCAATTTAGTGTTCAAGTTTCAAACACTCAGCAGTCAAAACAGTGTTCGTCGAATACGAACTCGAACACTTCAAAAAGTCCAAACCAACACGAACACGAACTGTTCGATTAGAATCGTATTCGTATGATGTTCTAAAAATGTTCGAAATCGCACTTGAGCACCACAATACTGGATTTATAAGAACGTGTTCGTATAATCTGTACTGAATAATCATAATAAAACATTGTTATAAATTTTAATGAGCTCTGCTATTTTGAGGACACGATAGTATAAACAAACTTATTTTACTGGCATATAATGTGTAAAGAAACATTTAAAAAATAGTGTATAATAATAATAATTAGGCCTATAATAGATTAAGAAATTTTGGATGTAAAATACAAAATATCTTATTTTATTTTTGATCAAAATTACTACTACAAGTTTAGAAATTATAATTAAGGAATAATACTTTTCAAAATAACAGAACTTTTCACGTTTAAGAACGGTCTTTTTCTCACGCAATAGCAAATCATTATTTTTAAATTATTAGCAGATAAGATTCCTATGCATATCAATACGTCATTTACTTTAAAATTATTAAAATGCTATAGTTTCTCAGTGTTGTATTTAATACTTTTAAAAAAATGAAGACGGAGAGAGAGAGGGAGAGAGAGAGAGAGAGAGAGAGAGAGATCAGAACACATCTCTCAGCAAGGATGGGGGGCGACTATATTATACAATCACTCTAAAAAATGGTGCATTACTTTAGTTACGAATCCTAACTTTTTTAAGATAATCACTTTTAAGTTATTATAAGTAGCTAAAATAATGTATTTAAACAAGTTATTAAAAATAGCTAATTTATGTTGTTTTAAGTTGTTTTAAAGCTATTTTAAGTTAAAATAGCCATTGTTAATAATTTGCTAACATGCATTATTTTAGCTACTCATAATAGCTTCAAAGTGTGTATCTTAAATAAGTTAGTATAAAGTAATGCACTAATTTTTTGAGTGGTATGTAAGAATTATTACATGTGTCTCAAGAACTGATTTGAAACTCTTAAAGTTTTATTATTTGAACTCAAAAGTTAACACTGTATGCACACACGTATAAAAATGATTACATAAAAGCTTTTTTTTTTTTTTTTTTTTTTTTTTTTTTAAACAATTTTTTTCTCTCTATCTCTTTTTTGTCTCAGTGAATACAGATTTATTAGAGCAAAGAGAATAATATAAATTTTATTATCAATGTACTTTCTTCAACTTAAAAATTTATATAATTATACTGTACCGTAATAAACTAATTATTTTGTAAATAATGTATAATAGATTTTGTTAAATAATAATAACCTTGTTAATACAGTATAGAATTGAATTAATTAAATACGGTGAATATAGGTCAAAATAAATCTGAATAAATTTGTATTATGTGTGTATTCGGACAATAATATTTAAGTTCTTTTGAAGGTAATTGAAAAATGTTGAAACTTACATAGAACTTAAAATTCCAATGGACAGTTCATAGTTTTTTTTTTTTTTTTTTTTTTTTTTTTTATTTTTTTTTTTTAAGGTGTCATTGATATGTGGCTAAAAAGTGGAAAAAATATATGACCATAAAAAACAAAACAAAGAAATTATTGCAAAGAATAACGATAAAATATACAACTTTAAGTCTAAAAACAAACTCTTCTTTTATAGATGAAAGAAATTGCGTTGGTACTCCATAAAGTGGTGAAACATTGTTGATATTCTCCCTCAGTTAAAAGAGAGAAATGAAGTGCTAAGATTAAAAAAAAATGCATTTTCTGAGAGCTTAAATATTTATTGATTTAATAATGTTTCAAAATCTTTTTATATTATTATTATTATTATTTTTAGGACCTACTTGATTATTTGCCAGACTGTTCTTGCAAATTAATCGTCTGCTTAAAGTTTAACCGTAAAAATGGGAGGCAATTAAATAAATCTGACAAATTAAAAAAATAATTTAAAAAAAAGTAATTTAAAATTAGTTTTTATTATATAGCATCATAAAATAATAATAATAAAATATATTTAACAAGTTTTTTTTTTTTCACGTTTAATTGATGAAGTTTTGGTTATTTTTCCTGGTTTAAATGTCATTGATTGTTTATCAGTTAGTATTGACAAATTTTCATGACAATCAATCAACATATTTGACAACTTTTCCCTACATAATATGTATTCAAATAATATTATAAAATTTAAAAAATAATAATAGTAATAACGTTAAAATATTATATTTTTAATAAATAAAGTTTAATTGTTAATAGCTTTTTTATTAATATTATATAAAAATATGTATAAACATTTTTAATTATATGATAATTTTAAAAATAATTATTCACAAACAAGAGTATGCTTTAATTGTCTAATTTGCTTTAATTATTACAGTTTTTTGCTTATATATAAAAGAATTTATTTTTTTATAAAGGTGCTGTCAACTGTTACTTTTAAAAAAAAATGAATAGTGGGACGTAATGCTAAAACATTTGAAGGGTTATCGCTAAAAGGCTCGTATTTTGAAAATCAAAAGTTGACACTTAATATTTTATTATTATGATAGTAATATTTGAAATTTAATAACAAAAACTATGACTATACAATCTCAAAAGTTGTGACCATTACATAACGGCAAAAAAAATTAAATTAATTTATTAATTAAATTAAGTAATGCTTTATTTTCAGCCGTTATAGGAATTGCGATTAAAAATGATTTTTTTTTTTTTTTTTTTTTTGCAGTTTCATGATACATAATTAAGTATCATTATAGATAATGTGCCATCAAAATCTCAAATTAATGTACTACGAAACACTTCAAAACAGTTATTCAAACAGTTGTTCAAAACGTTTGGCAAAATGGAACATATAGGCCCCTTGCACATCCTTGCGCTTTGTCGCCATGTTTGTGGTGCCTAATGCATTGTCCAGCATAGGGGAAACAACATTTCTCCTAATTTTCCACATAAAAAAAGTTTATTTCAACTGAACGAATTTTTTTTACATATTTTTCGAGTTTATTAGGAGCTCGAAATAAGGCTTTGATTGAGGTTTGAAGCTTTTTTTGCTATTAAAAAAAATAAAAATGACGTTTTTCCTATGCTGACCTATGCATTCCTGACCATCAAAATGGCGGCTCTTAAATATGAGTGCAACCGTTCTATAGTAAAATAGCACATCGTACAAGTTTTACCATATATGAAGTTCTCTGGTAAAATTTAAATAAAAAGTAATTTCAAAGACAATTTCAGATATATATATATATATATATATATATATATATATATATATATATATATATATATATATATATATATATATATATATATATATATATATATATATATATAAATATATAAATATATATATATATATATATATATATATATATATATATATATATATATATATATATATATATATATATATATATATATATATATATATATATATATATATATATATATATATATACTGTATATATATATATAAAATACAAAAAAAAATGATACAATATAATTTTTTTTTTTTGTGATTGTTAATTCTATGAACGAACATGTTTGAATTTAGACTGTTCTTGTCTCGCACAATTTTTCCCCCCTATAAAAAGTTCAAGACTATAATACTTATAAAGGCGAATCACGTTTAACATTTTGGCCATTAACCATATAGAGTAACTTTGAGACAATCTTAATGTCTACATTAATATACTTCACTGAATTTGTTTGATCATTTACAATTGTAATAGAAAATATCATCATCATCATGTTTCTAATCAAGATCTTTTTTATTATACTATATTAATATGAATACATGCATGAAATTTATTAAAATACTATATGAACATACTATACTCGATTCTAAAAACCTCAGCCGATTTATCGTTTTACCCATTTTCTCGCTTGCATTTCACAGAGGGGGCAGCTGGGCGATACCGTAAAAGGTCAAACGGCAGGTAACTCAGGCTTTTTGAGGCGAGTATAGTTGGTTCTGTAAACTACACACAAATATTGAGATTTAAAATCATCAAATGGTTATATTTTTTTTTCTTTGTTAAGAACATGACACACCACTACGATTTTTATGAATGATGATTAATATTTTAATCTTTTTTCTTTTAGACCTGAAAAGAAGAAACCGAAGTTTGCAAAAATAAATTATATGCCTCAGCAGTAACTTATTTTTATAAATCAGTTCTATAAATGAACGCAAAAAAAAAAAAAAAAAAAAAAAAAAAAAAAACATGAAAGTGTATATTTATTTCAGAACAGCCAATCATTTTTCAAATCCACGATTCTTCTTCACTATACTTTCCAGAACTAACTAAAATATACAATATTAAAAGCTGCTTTTAAAAGTCATTTTTAACGGAAAACAAATGAATATGAATTAAAGAACTACAGTTTATAGAATAAATGATGATGATTATTAAAGTCTTAAGATTCTAACAATGTGGGCTATAGGTCGACTTTTTGAACAATCGCCTAAAATGTCTCACTTGTTGTTTTTATCGATTGTTGGATTTTCAAATGACCTTGAAGCATTCTTAGCTTCTCCAGACTGTAATACTGCTGCTGTATTTTATGTATATTTCTTTAAATTATTTACATAAAATATGTTCCTTTTTTACTGCACAGTACAGTAATTCACAAAATGCATAAGCTTGTTCTGTAAACTACACACAAATATTGAGCCAGCTTCGAAAATGTTCTTTTGTTAAAAACAGCTGGATATGACGTCGTTACCTGTTTACTACGTTTATACATAATGATCTATCATTGTTATTTCTTCTTTTAGAACTTTAAACTTGATAAGAATGAAAGAAACTTCCAAAAAAAAGTTCCAGTCTCAATATGCGACTCACTTTTATCGGCTCAAAAAAACAAGATCAACTAATGAATGTGACTTATTTTGTTGGTCAGCCAATCACTGTTATTGAGATTCACTTTACTTTACAGAACGAGCTATAGTTATCATAACATAATAAACCTATTATCATATAAACATGGTTTCAATTTTATTGATAAGGTTATAAGACGAAATCACCAAGACTTCATGTACTATACAATAACTTTACATATTACATGAAAAATAAAAGGTAAGTTGTGTGTTTTTATATATATAAGAAAGTAAAGAATAAAAAATGTCTACATAATAAATTGCATTTTTTTTTTTTTTTTTACTAGTAAAATAAATTGAAGTTACAAACTTCTATCAGTGTTATAAAAGAATTCCAATACATATTAAAACTAAAAGTAGATATCTATTTTTTTACTACATATTAAATATAAAAAGTATAGTAGTTTTATGTAAGTTTTACTATAGATACTTTGTAAAGTGTTATAGCAATTTAAGAAAATCTTGAAGGAAAAAAAATAAATAAATGAGTTTTCTTTCATAGAATAAATTGAAGTTTAAGAGTAAACTTAAAATGACGGATTAAGTTGACACATATTTGCTTTTCTCTCACTCTCTTCCCTCTCTCATCACTCCTTAGACTTGACTTAAGCGGATCATCTCAAATGCTGACGTCAACTCAAACACACATTTTCTTTAGTTATATACGTTTAAAAACGAGACGATGTTTTTTCAAAGTCGTGAACGAGCAAATTATGTAAAATGACGATAAAAAATAAAATAGTATTATCTTACTTATATACATACAAAACTATTGGATTTCTATAAATTTAAATTTAGATTCAAACCAAGAATGAATTTGTTTAAGTAAGAGTTTTATTGAACTTTGACTTTACTAAAGTAAGTTTTGGTTTCATGATGTATCGTAGTTTCAAACACCTTTAATGTAAACTTACAATTAGATTATTTGCAACAACTTCATACTTTGAGGTGTACTCTACTTTACGTGAGTAAGAATTTACTTCTATCCTTCCCCCTTCCTCTCTGTTCCCACAGTCTCTATCGTATTGTTCTTGTAACTTGTAACTAACTTAAAGGAATAGACCAGAAGAAAGCATTAGCATTTACATAAAACTTGATAGGTCTTACATAAATAACATTAGTTTGTCTCTAAACTCTACTGTAGCACAAAAGCAGTGTTCAGAAAATTTTGACTTTTGCAACCCGCACAACATTTTTATACTAATTTGTGCAAGTTTTTGACGTCCATAACAGGAATAGTCATACAAATAGCATACTTCAGTATTTTCACGCTCGAATCTTGAGGGGCCACATTTACATGGTAAAAATTGTCTTCAGTTTTGAAATATCCCATTTTGTGTTTAATCATTAAATTAAAAAGCACATGTTGTTTCATGTGGAATGTGGTTTTAAGGGTAGTCATTACAAGGTTCTTTTTTTTTTTTATTTTTTTTTTTTATATATATATATAATATTATATCTGACAAGTGAGCCTATCTAATCATCATGTATCATTATGTAGTAAAAAAAAAGCTTTTGCAAATTTTGGTCAAATCACTGCCAGACATCATCTTAGCCTTTAAAATCTACTCACAGGAAGCAAAAAAAAAAAAAAAAAAAAAATTACTCATGAAAAGTCAAAATTTAAAAAAAAATGAAATTCCATGCCATTAGATTTATTGCGCATTAAAAATATTGAATAGTGTGAATATGACTATAAGCTATTATTCTGTGCTATGACAAAAAGCACAATTATTAAAATATTATTTTCATCGAAAAACACAAGTTACTAAAAAGTTTAATTTATATATAAAAACTACATTTTACAAAACAGTGCCAAGCTAAGTTGATATATTGAATGTATTTTTAAAATATTGTTGAAAACAAATTTCAATTTTAATCCTCGCAAGAGTTATTAACTATAAAATATGGAATTACTAATTCTTTTGTCTAATTTTTTAATATCACATCAGTAATATATTGAGTTATTGTCATTTAATTAATTATAATAAAAAAGTTTCATATTTTTGTAATACTTTAATATGCCATGAAACCTTTAATGGAGAGAGAGAGAGAGAGAGAGAGAGAGAGAGAGAGAGAGAGAGAGAGAGAGAGAGAGAGAGAGAGAGAGAGAGACCGATATAATTCAATATCCAACAGTGGAACAAATCGATGTGGAACAGAAAATTGCATAAAACAGGCCATGTTATTTTTTTTATTGTTTTTGATATATAAAACTAAAGGAAAAGAATAAATAAATTTTATGTCATCTTATTGAAATTGACATCGTCATGTTGTGATATTCATAAACTTTTTTTCCCCTATTATTTTGAATAAAATATCCCCCGTTTTCAGGTTAAAAGATTTTTTTATCACCTTTCTACTTCATTCATAATGCATCAAGACACAATTTTATTGTAACTTTTTCACCACACATATAAAACTTTTTAGACTATAAAATTTATTACACTGATCAGTATTGAAAATGCTCACACAGTATTTTTTTTAAAGCTGATATAATTCGTTGTTTTATTGAATTTTTAGCAAAAAATTGATTATGAATTTTAAAATTTTCATATGAATTTTTTTTTTAAATCACTTCAGTTTAGAACTGTGCCTCAATTTGTTTGCTACTTGTAAAAAAAAATATAGAGATTAGAGACTGGTAATGCTTCTCTGAGTTCTATCTTATAGAGTATCAAATATTTTAAAATTGTTTGCGTTATTTTATCAATTTAATGAATACTAAAATTTGATACTACTATCATCTTTGTAAAGCAAATAGAAGATGTTAGAGGAAAATCGGAAGTAACAAAAAGCAAATAAAACGTGGATATGATATTTTGTCTTACTTGAATTGAATAGATCCACTTTGAACAAAGTAAATATGTACGCAGTCAAATTAAAAAAATAATAATAAAATGAAAAAAATTAACTATTTTTTTCTAATTAAAATTAAAAGTAATTGACTGGCATTATCACACCTTTAAAAACATACAGTATTTTTGTTATGCTATGTTGAAAATCGATATTTTGAACATCCTATTGACTTATTATAGAAGTACTGGCTTTTGCAATTTTTACATCCTCTGTTGTGACTTAATAAGTACTCCAAAAGTTCAAAAAAAAAATTGAAATTGGAATTGATAGGAAAAAAATCTTTATCAAAGATTTTTTTTATTATTATTATATATTATTTATATGTTTTTTTTTTTTTTTTTTTTTTTTTTTTTTTTTTTTCTTCCTCTTTTCATTTTCTTAATTCTAGAACTCAATTTTACACTTTTTGTCATCAAGTAAAGTAAACCTAAAAATTTCTTCAGATACATTTAGTCATTGAGTCATTTTTTGTTGTTAATATAATCTCGTCTCTAATAACATTCTCTAACCGGAAAATTGTATAAAAATAGTCATATTCTATTAATCTTATTTTAGTGATTTTATTTCTTTGAAAATAAAATGAAAACAATTATTATAAAAACGCAAAGCTCCTGTTAGTTTCCATAAAAATAATATTTAAACAAAATATATTATATGTAAGGAAAATTTAAACTTAAAGAATTAATCATCCACATTATAAAAATAGATCTTAAAAATTATAAAAGCACTATATAATACCCTCTACAGTATAGCGCATTGATTTCATATAATAAACAAAGCGACCCTGGAAAAGTTGGCAACGAATAAAGAACCGATAATTTATGCGATAATCTATTTTTAAGTTAAAAAAAAAAAAAGTTTTAATGTGACGTCACTACATTATGACGTAATTGAAAAAAAGTTTTTTTTTTGTCATGATTATAATTGTGAACATTTATATTAATTATTTAATATATCATACGGACTTAAGTATTTCCTTGTAGCGCATTATGTAAATTTAACAACATAATTACTATATTTTAAGTTATTATGCCTCTAAGCAAATATATTTTACATTTAATGTACAAATTTGGAATTATTAAACATTTTAATGTTTCAATTATTACTACATAATATATCGTATAAAGTAATTAATAATATGTAAATTGTTTATATATTTTTGTGGTACCTTTTTTTTACATTAAAATGACAAAATGTTTGTATACGTTTTTGTTAATGTTCGTTGAAAATATTATACATAATACTAAAAAGGTTTTAGCATAATATAGTAGAAATGTTACCCTGGAGAGATTTTATGTTTATGAACACATATTTCACAAGAAGAAAATTTAAATTTAGTGTCATTAAGGTAGAAAATAATTAGTTTATATCAGATTTCAAATTTGAAGTATGAAAATATTTAAATTTAAAATATTTGTCTCCTGGCTATTCCTTTATCCGGAACTTTCTTTTCTAGTTTTAAGATGTTTACATAAAAATTCTGTGACATTTTATGTAAACCTATAAAAACAGGAAAAGGAAGTGCATGAAACGCTTATTACATGAAGGTAAAAGTTGGAGAAACTTTACGCCAGCAGCACGCTAGGACTATAAGCAACCCCTACTGTTTACATCACGTGGTAACCTTTTCCGGCACTTTCTTTTCCGTTTTTTAGAGTAAACATACGGACGCAAAGAGTGCTTTATGTTACTAAAAACAGAAAAGAGAAGTGCCGGAAAAGGAAACCACGTGACGGTAAAAGTGGGAGAGAAAACTTTATGCAAGCAGTAATCTAGGCCTGAGCCACCTCCCACTTTAAGATCACATGGCTTCCTTTTCCGTCACTTCCTTTTACTGTTTTTAGAGGCCATAAAGTACCTTTGTTATTCTCTCCGTATGGAGTTTGTAAATAAGTCGCAATTTGTAAATCTTTTAAAATTTATTGATAAGACTGTAGAGACAGACATTAAGACAACTTGGTGGAAAAATCAGGAAAAAGAATAAAGGTAAAAAGTTTACAGGATACTCGCCTAACAACATCTAACATCACGTATTTTTAATATAAAAATTGGTCTTTATAAAAATAAAAGATTTACCATGTTACTTTATGAGAAAAACAAGAACTGTTTTAATAAACATTGTTATCAAAATTTATGTAGAGAGTATTTTATTAACAAACTTTAGCTGATGTTTAAAATTATCAATAAAACAGAATAGTATTACAATATTGCAGATAAAAAAATAATTACTTATTTTGCGTTCGTTCGTTCGTTCGTTCGTTCGTTCGTTCGTTCGTTCGTTCGTTCGTTCGTTCGTTCGTTCGTTCGTTCGTTCGTTCGTTCGTTCGTTCGTTCGTTCGTTCGTTCGTTCGTTCGTTCGTTCGTTCGTTCGTTCGTTCGTTCGTTCGTTCGTTCGTTCGTTCGTTCGTTCGTTCGTTCGTTCGTTCGTTCGTTCGTTCGTTCGTTCGTTCGTTCGTTCGTTCGTTCGTTCGTTCGTTCGTTCGTTCGTTCGTTCGTTCGTTCGTTCGTTCGTTCGTTCGTTCGTTCGTTCGTTCGTTCGTTCGTTCGTTCGTTCGTTCGTTCGTTCGTTCGTTCGTTCGTTCGTTCGTTCGTTCGTTCGTTCGTTCGTTCGTTCGTTCGTTCGTTCGTTCGTTCGTTCGTTCGTTCGTTCGTTCGTTCGTTCGTTCGTTCGTTCGTTCGTTCGTTCGTTCGTTCGTTCGTTCGTTCGTTCGTTCGTTCGTTCGTTCGTTCGTTCGTTCGTTCGTTCGTTCGTTCGTTCGTTCGTTCGTTCGTTCGTTCGTTCGTTCGTTCGTTCGTTCGTTCGTTCGTTCGTTCGTTCGTTCGTTCGTTCGTTCGTTCGTTCGTTCGTTCGTTCGTTCGTTCGTTCGTTCGTTCGTTCGTTCGTTCGTTCGTTCGTTCGTTCGTTCGTTCGTTCGTTCGTTCGTTCGTTCGTTCGTTCGTTCGTTCGTTCGTTCGTTCGTTCGTTCGTTCGTTCGTTCGTTCGTTCGTTCGTTCGTTCGTTCGTTCGTTCGTTCGTTCGTTCGTTCGTTCGTTCGTTCGTTCGTTCGTTCGTTCGTTCGTTCGTTCGTTCGTTCGTTCGTTCGTTCGTTCGTTCGTTCGTTCGTTCGTTCGTTCGTTCGTTCGTTCGTTCGTTCGTTCGTTCGTTCGTTCGTTCGTTCGTTCGTTCGTTCGTTCGTTCGTTCGTTCGTTCGTTCGTTCGTTCGTTCGTTCGTTCGTTCGTTCGTTCGTTCGTTCGTTCGTTCGTTCGTTCGTTCGTTCGTTCGTTCGTTCGTTCGTTCGTTCGTTCGTTCGTTCGTTCGTTCGTTCGTTCGTTCGTTCGTTCGTTCGTTCGTTCGTTCGTTCGTTCGTTCGTTCGTTCGTTCGTTCGTTCGTTCGTTCGTTCGTTCGTTCGTTCGTTCGTTCGTTCGTTCGTTCGTTCGTTCGTTCGTTCGTTCGTTCGTTCGTTCGTTCGTTCGTTCGTTCGTTCGTTCGTTCGTTCGTTCGTTCGTTCGTTCGTTCGTTCGTTCGTTCGTTCGTTCGTTCGTTCGTTCGTTCGTTCGTTCGTTCGTTCGTTCGTTCGTTCGTTCGTTCGTTCGTTCGTTCGTTCGTTCGTTCGTTCGTTCGTTCGTTCGTTCGTTCGTTCGTTCGTTCGTTCGTTCGTTCGTTCGTTCGTTCGTTCGTTCGTTCGTTCGTTCGTTCGTTCGTTCGTTCGTTCGTTCGTTCGTTCGTTCGTTCGTTCGTTCGTTCGTTCGTTCGTTCGTTCGTTCGTTCGTTCGTTCGTTCGTTCGTTCGTTCGTTCGTTCGTTCGTTCGTTCGTTCGTTCGTTCGTTCGTTCGTTCGTTCGTTCGTTCGTTCGTTCGTTCGTTCGTTCGTTCGTTCGTTCGTTCGTTCGTTCGTTCGTTCGTTCGTTCGTTCGTTCGTTCGTTCGTTCGTTCGTTCGTTCGTTCGTTCGTTCGTTCGTTCGTTCGTTCGTTCGTTCGTTCGTTCGTTCGTTCGTTCGTTCGTTCGTTCGTTCGTTCGTTCGTTCGTTCGTTCGTTCGTTCGTTCGTTCGTTCGTTCGTTCGTTCGTTCGTTCGTTCGTTCGTTCGTTCGTTCGTTCGTTCGTTCGTTCGTTCGTTCGTTCGTTCGTTCGTTCGTTCGTTCGTTCGTTCGTTCGTTCGTTCGTTCGTTCGTTCGTTCGTTCGTTCGTTCGTTCGTTCGTTCGTTCGTTCGTTCGTTCGTTCGTTCGTTCGTTCGTTCGTTCGTTCGTTCGTTCGTTCGTTCGTTCGTTCGTTCGTTCGTTCGTTCGTTCGTTCGTTCGTTCGTTCGTTCGTTCGTTCGTTCGTTCGTTCGTTCGTTCGTTCGTTCGTTCGTTCGTTCGTTCGTTCGTTCGTTCGTTCGTTCGTTCGTTCGTTCGTTCGTTCGTTCGTTCGTTCGTTCGTTCGTTCGTTCGTTCGTTCGTTCGTTCGTTCGTTCGTTCGTTCGTTCGTTCGTTCGTTCGTTCGTTCGTTCGTTCGTTCGTTCGTTCGTTCGTTCGTTCGTTCGTTCGTTCGTTCGTTCGTTCGTTCGTTCGTTCGTTCGTTCGTTCGTTCGTTCGTTCGTTCGTTCGTTCGTTCGTTCGTTCGTTCGTTCGTTCGTTCGTTCGTTCGTTCGTTCGTTCGTTCGTTCGTTCGTTCGTTCGTTCGTTCGTTCGTTCGTTCGTTCGTTCGTTCAATTTATTTTCGATCAAAAAGTTTACCATTTATGATTTTTATGATTTTTTTTTTTTTTTTTTTTTTTAGGTACACTATCATATATGCCTAATTCATTTTGATCACATTTTCACATCACATTTTATTTTTCTAATACTCAATGCCAATTATGTTAACTTCAATTGGGGGAAAAAAGTACAATAAAAAAACTAGCATAGTATTTATAATAATGACGTCAATTTTCATTAGTGATAGTTAATTAATTGAATGTTAAAATTGACCGACAGGGAGGTAAATTAACCATATAATAATCGTGGTATCAAAAAATATTGTATTTCAATTTTCAACAATTGTGTGTGCATAGTTAAATTTTATCACTTTTTGATGTACTAAATTATTAAATGTTCATTACTCGGAAAGTTTATAAATAATAACAATACGGTATGTACGTCGCGGTATGGTTTCCATAATCGTATACAGTCTGTGGCAAAATTGTGACGGTATACTATACTTGTATACACACTTTTTTTTTTTTAATTAATTTTTTTTTATTATATATATATATATATATATATATATATATATATATATATATATATATATATATATATTTACTTTAACGTAATCACAATGTGATGTTTAGGTTAATTCTATCTCTCATCTAAAACTTCCATTTACCTAACTATTTTATCGTTCAACAAAATTAAATCTAGCATACGATTATTCATGCTATATTATTTTATATAAATATAATCACAAAAAATGTAATATTAAAATGTACTTTGTTAAATATTTTGTACCATTTATGTCTTATTATTGTATTAATTTTTTGTTTATGTAATATTATCATGTAATGTTGTGCTCAAGGTTTTGAACAATAGGGCTTCCATTCCTTCACAACAACTTTATAAAGTTACTTATTATACTGTTATTAAATAATAACTTAAGCGACTGCTACGTTGTTAATATTATGTTGGGTATTATAAAAATAATAATTGCATTTAGAGGTGAATTTTAAGGTTGTATGTTTAAACGTTTAGGTTTAAACGTTTGCCCCAGTTTTTTTTTTTTTTTTTTTTTTTTTCCTAGCATTTGTCAACATTTTATGTATTGATGTTAAATGAGAATTGTATTAGCAAAGCAGTTAGCAAAACATTAAAGTGTTAAAAAAAAAAAGTCAAGTATGTGTATGTGCGGTATTTGCACTTTTTTAATCATACTCCCGTAAAAAAGTATATAATTATATGGATATGTGCGTTAACAAAAAATTCTACGCTATACATATATATATATATATATATATATATATATATATATATATATATATATATATATATATATATATATATATATTATATATAATATTTCGAAATGATATAAAAATGAATGAAGGGTGTATAAAAATTAATTATTTAACATATTTACCAAAAAAATAATAATAATTGTGATTTTAGAAAGTATTTTTTAATTAAAAGTTGTTGATTGTTTCTATGATTATTACATAAAATTTTGCTTTGCTGTTTTTTGTTTAATTTAATATATAGAAATTTTCATTTAATTATTTTTCATTATGTTTATAAAGCAAATTTTGTTCGTCTAGTCTATATAGTTTGCAATATTAATTATTACCTATAAAAAAATATCGTAATAAAACTTTTTTTAAACAATTTCATTATTTTATGTTGAGAATATTTTGTCGTTGGAACATTTGAAAAACTGTCTAACAAGAAATTGTCTGGTAACGGTTTCCACACTGATGATTTTTAATCCCTTCCAGTATTATGGATAAAAGTTTTTACCACCACTGTCTTATAAGAATTTGTTATTCCATAACGTGATTTTTATATACTATTTTGGTAATATATTATATATATTTTTTATTAATTTTGTATTTTTATCGAGTTTGAAAAGTCACTGTAGTAAATAATTTTGAAAACAAAGAGAGTAACCAGAATAATATTAATTTTTACTATATCTAAAATGGTTTATTATTATTCTAGTAACTAGAATAATAATAAACAAATTTAAAGTAAATAAAGTAAAAATGTGGTATTATTTTTTCGTATTCAATGAATGTTTCTGACTCGATATCCAATTATAAATGGCTTTGAAAAAGTTGTACTACAGATTTGATATTATATTCAAGCATTGCAGAACAATCCTTTTAACTTTTTTTTTCTATTATTATTTTTTAAACATCCTAAGCTATCCAAGAGCACAACTATTTTGAATGAAATATACTAGATAAAGACGCATTTTAAGCCAATAGAATTTTGCTAGATAAAGACGCATTTTAAGCCAATAGAATTTTGCTAATATTTTCAATATAAAATAAACAAGACAAAAGAATTTAAATTATGTATTCCTTTCTTTTTTTCAGTATTGTAAAGAAATAATTTATTTTAATGCATACAATCCTATTATTTTTCCTGTATATTAAATTAAACTTTCAATAAAAAGTTATTTTAATATTTACAGTACGTACAGTACATGTATGTAAATGCACACACAAAAATAAACATAAGTTGCTTTTTTAATTTAAAAAAGAAGTGATACACCAACATGTTATAATATAAAGTAAAAATAAATAAATAAAAAAATAGGAGGGAGGGACAAGGAAAAAATAATTATTTATTTATTCTAAATTTAAAATAACAAGTGACATAGAAATTGTTCTGGTGTTTATTTATTTTATAGCATGTCATGCAAAGTATGACAGAGTAAGCCAACTTTCCATAGATTTTTTTTATTATTATTATTTTGCCATTTGATTTTATTCTAAAGATCTATATTATAAAACCACAAGAAAACACTTAATCATGCATATCATATATTATATTATATCCCATAGGACAGATAGGACTTACATAAATAAAATAACTTTAGTTTATCTCAAAAAACAACTGTAACGCTGTAGCATTGATCAGTCAATTTATGCAACCCGCACAACATTTTTATACTAATTTTTTCTTTATTTCTGACGTCAGAAACTGGAATTGTCACCAGATAGCATACTTTACATACTTTTTTACGCTCTCTTACGTTATGGTAAAAATTGTCATCAGTTCAGGAGATCCCATTTTGTGTTTAATCATTAAAAAGTACATATGTTGTCTCATGCGGTCTATATGGTTTTAATTTTTAGACTTGCTAGTTATAACATATAACAGATTAAATTTTTTTTCATATATAAATATAATGCATATTTCCATGGAGAAATATTATTAAACCATATTTTCCAAACAAAATTTCAAAACCTTCATAATGGAAGGACCAATATGTTATTATTGGTATTACTTTAAAAAACTAGTTTCAATCTAAAAATTTTAAAGTATAATCAATCATCTATCATTATGGTATAGTAAATACACTTTTACACGTTTTAATAATAATAATAATAATTAACGGCTTTTTATTGGGCGAAATCAGGCGTACAACCTCTCAATTTAACCCAAATTTTTTACAGTACAGTCAGTTACAATATATAACAAAATATTAGTGTTAGATATATAATGTTAATAAAAAAAAATGAATTAATATTAGTGTTAGATATATAATGTTAATAAAAAAAAATGAATTAAAAATATTATGTTGACAAAATTTTACTAAAATTAGTTTAGCAGGGTTGTATTCAGATGGCTTGTATCTCAAAATCTAAAAAGAAAACTTCCAAATTTTATGATGCCATTTGAAAGTTAATAGTAACAGCTATGTACCTATGATAAAATTTTCAGAACCCGTGACCATCAGATAAGAGAGAAATTAATTATTGAAATTAACATAGGCTCTTATGGGACTAAAACTTCAAAAAATCATAATTCAAAATCTAGCATGGTGACCCCTCAAATTTTTTACATTTTTGAAGATACCTAATCCTAATGTATCACTGTGCAAAATTTCAGATTCTTCTGTCTTTACAACTTTTTAGTCAAATCCCGCAGTAGCTGATTTCCCGCCTTTAGCACGCGTTAAAGCTTTTTTTAATAAATAAATTTTAATATTAAATACTGAAATATAAAAACTTTAAGGTATTTACCTAAAACTTGAGTTAAAGTACTTTGATACTTTGTTAATCATATAAAACAAAAACTTTCATCACGTATACAGTACTCATACAAAAAAAAAAAAAAAAAAAAAAAAAAAAAGAATAAATAAATTCATATTTTCATTGTACGTCAATAGTAACTTTTTATTTATTTATTTATTTTCTGCTTTATATTAATACTCTGTTCATCAGTGATATGTGTAAACATAAAATTTAATTTTATTTATTTGCTGTTGGTTATTATTACTATTTTATATATCATGGATTTAGGTTTAATTAAATTATTCCAGTTAAAACAAAAGATTCATTATATATATTATATATATATATATATATATATATATATATATATATATATATATATATATATATATATATATATATATACGTGCATAATATAAACTTATAGTATGTGCATTGATGAAAAATAAATGTCTATAAAATTAAAGTTTTGATCACACGTTGTGTAAAAATAAGGTACTTTTAGTATTACTATACTGTATATTATGCACATTATATACATTGTATTATGATACATTATGCTCATGCTCATGCTCATATTTACAAAAAAAAAAGATCGCGCTCACGCTCAACTCATTAAAAATGAGCGCGCTCACGTGAGCGTGGCTCAAAAAAGACGCTCATGGCCAAGTCGGTAATATATAATACATATTTTATAAGTCTTTGTCAAAGAATTTTATGTTCTAGGAAACAATTTGCAAAACATTTGTAAAATTTCAGAATTTGAAGAAAAAACTTGAATAATAAATGTGTACTAACGTAATATAATGTATATAATAATATAATATGTATATGAAAACATATACGTAAGAAATGTTACTAAAATCAGGCTATAGCATAATTATAATGCATTAATATTTTGTCCTAGTAAAGGTAGGTATTATGGAATTAGAATCGTTTTTAAATTAAAAAACGTAGAAAAAAAGTAATTTTTTTAGAAAGGTCTAGGTTTAGGTCTAGTCCACTATTACACCTATCTCTATATTCAGTATATACCTACATGTTTAGTATACCATTAAAAATTAATGCAATGTATATTTAGTGGACTGTTTTCTTGAACAAGAACATGCCAAGAAAATAATTTGTTGAATTTGGTATACCATCCTTATATATATATATATATATATATATATATATATATATATATATATATATATATATATATATATATATATATATATATATATATATATATATATATATATATATATATATATATATATATATAATATATATTAAGTATTTTTCGTATGGTAAAATGGCGATCAAACTAATTGCATAAAATCAATACTATCTTGCTTTTCTTTTGTAAGCTGATTAAATTTATAAACCTTGTGCTTTTATTGGTTCTTATCATCATATGATGAAAAAATATTAACTTTAAAAAAAATGCAAATTTGAAAAATATCTGCTAGAGAATGGAACACGTTTCAGAAACGTGTGTCTATATACGAAACCTAACTCTCCCCTCATTAAAAATTCACTATATCTTCCAGTATTAAATTTTCTTGTTGAAGATGACAATGTCTCAATGCGCTTGAATAATTACTTATAAAGATTGTAGGTAAAAGGCTTCTATATCTTTACATTAAAATGTGTCATTAATAAAAATTTGTAATTTGAATTACAATGGTATGGGAACTTACTACGTATACTGTATATGATAAGAATTTTAGAACCAATGTGCGTCAGAAAATACGAAACAAAATAGTAATAAAATTAAAATAGGATCTTTTAAGCTTAAATTTAAAAAAAAAAAAAGTATTAAGTATGTATTATTTACATAACGCGTAAATTTAACGCACGTTGACAGGCGTTACAAAGTTGGAACAAATATAAACAAATGGAACCGTTCATCTTGGTTTTTGAAAATTACATGTGAACGGCTCTATTTACATTGTTCCAACTTTGTTTATCAGTCAACGCGCGTCGACGCGCGTAAAATTTACGCGTCATGTGAAAAAAACTTAACTTTAACTGTACAAAATTTTAGATTCTTTCCATACAACACTTTTAGTCAAATTAACCATTTTCAGCCTTAGTAAATTACTTTTTTTTTTTGTAATACAATTATAATTTTTAAGCTCATAAAACAACACAATACTATTTTAAAAGCATTCTACATTAAATTTATTTAAATAATAAATTAAAATAAAATCTGTTATGTCATTTTTTGAAATATTAATATTATATTTTTAAATTCAATTTATTTTAATTGTCTTTATTTATAACAATTTTAATATGTATATTACAGTAGAGTACCAAAAAATATGTATATGGGAGCTAATTTTTATTATTATTATAATATTTTATTATATTTTATTACTTTCAGCAATATGTATATAAACTTTAATAAAAAATAAAAACAATATGTTATTTGAAAACAGAGTTAAATAATAAATATTGATTATATTGGTAATTTTAAATAAACAATGGGGTTTGAGTTTGAATTTGTTTGTTGTAATTTAAACAGATTTTTTTTTCTTTGTAATGTTAAAATTAAAATAAAATTTAAATTTTTCATATTTTTATTTTCATTGTATTTCCTTTAATTTTTTTTAATATTTACAATTATTTCATTTACTTCTAAATATTTTTCAATTTAAACATACTCTGTTTTACTTTATATTATAAACAATGTACTGTACGTAGTGTACATACAAGTTTCAGACTTCTGCTAATTAATTAGTGTAGGTATAGGGATTCGGATTCGAACTATCTATCTTGGCGTAATTTTTTTTTCTTTACAATATTAATTATAATTTTAAAATATTTTATTGCGAGTTCCACATTATAAATATATATATATATCAAGTCTTAAGATTATTTATTTTACAATAGCTTCAGCACACTGCAAATTATTTTAAGGCAAACGGTGACCGACTTTGGAGCCCCCGTTTAAGTCAAATGAGAAACCATATTTTTAAGTCCTAAATTTAGCACATAATTTTTTTCTGTGATACAATATTAGTATCATAATAATTTAAAGGCGTAGAACACTTTGAACAAAAAAGAAACTTGTCTTATGACAGGTAATATCCTAACATACCTTAAAATCAACGTGAATTTGGCAGAAGTAATTTATTTCTAATTTATTTTAATACACAAAAAAATGAATGCGGAGATTGACGTAACAGCTCGCTTGTCTTATGCTGGCGTGGACCAGTGAGCTGTGGCCTCATTCTCCACATCAGCCTTCTTTTGAATGAAAAATCAATTAGAACTCAATGACTACGGACAAATCAACGTTAATTTTTAGAAAATTAGATATATATTTATTTCCAAAGTGTTCTATGCCTTTAACAATTACGCTCTGTTACCATATCTGTATTATCACAATTACATCACAGCTTGTTAGAATCATAAATATCCCATTGTATTTTCATTTTTGAATGCAGTGCTACGTTATATTAGCATAAATTTTACTAAAATTATTTTAGTATGTTTTATGTTATAAAGATGCTGTTATATGATAATATATGTACGATAATTGCTACACAATATAGCATACATAAAGTTATTTGGAATAAATGTTGCTGAAATAAAATATACATTATTTATTACACGTATATACTTATTGATTCGTTTATTAATTTTTCCATTACGATCTCAAAGAAGAAAAAAATTATTGATGGCAAAAACACTGTAAAATTGAACAGCAGTACATTGATCGTATAAGAAACCTTTTTTCAATGTAAAATAAAATAATATTTTGTGTTCAGCTCACAATACGGTGGTAATACGCAATACATCGTTCTTGATCATAAAAAAATATCACATTTATCTGTTTCATATAAACACATTCAATGAATGAATGAATGAATGAATGAATGAATGAATGAATGAATGAATGAATGAATGAATGAATGAATGAATGAATGAATGAATGAATGAATGAATGAATGAATGAATGAATGAATGAATGAATGAATGAATGAATGAATGAATGAATGAATGAATGAATGAATGAATGAATGAATGAATGAATGAATGAATGAATGAATGAATGAATGAATGAATGAATGAATGAATGAATGAATGAATGAATGAATGAATGAATGAATGAATGAATGAATGAATGAATGAATGAATGAATGAATGAATGAATGAATGAATGAATGAATGAATGAATGAATGAATGAATGAATGAATGAATGAATGAATGAATGAATGAATGAATGAATGAATGAATGAATGAATGAATGAATGAATGAATGAATGAATGAATGAATGAATGAATGAATGAATGAATGAATGAATGAATGAATGAATGAATGAATGAATGAATGAATGAATGAATGAATGAATGAATGAATGAATGAATGAATGAATGAATGAATGAATGAATGAATGAATGAATGAATGAATGAATGAATGAATGAATGAATGAATGAATGAATGAATGAATGAATGAATGAATGAATGAATGAATGAATGAATGAATGAATGAATGAATGAATGAATGAATGAATGAATGAATGAATGAATGAATGAATGAATGAATGAATGAATGAATGAATGAATGAATGAATGAATGAATGAATGAATGAATGAATGAATGAATGAATGAATGAATGAATGAATGAATGAATGAATGAATGAATGAATGAATGAATGAATGAATGAATGAATGAATGAATGAATGAATGAATGAATGAATGAATGAATGAATGAATGAATGAATGAATGAATGAATGAATGAATGAATGAATGAATGAATGAATGAATGAATGAATGAATGAATGAATGAATGAATGAATGAATGAATGAATGAATGAATGAATGAATGAATATAGTTAAAATATTCACTGGTCCATATGTACTTCTTTGTTTATAGCTATCGTTACAAAAAAACGCAGTTGTTCGTGGCAATAAAATTTTGCATATTGCCAACTTTTAAAGTTTGTGTTGTTTTATCTTGGGCGTCATAAGTTGAACAACGATCTATATCTACGATGTAAACTTCGCATTTAATATCAAAGATATGTTTTCATATCCTTGAAATTGTCATAATTATGTCGTCAATTTATCTTGCACAGATGATGCAAAATATATAAGATTGCAGTCGACAAGTTGCATCTTGCGATGACGTTATTCTGCATTATTCATATATATATATATATATAAATATAAAGATACAAAATATTATACGGTTTAAATAAAATGAAATATCTGCCGCAAATCGATGAGAAAAAAACTACCATAATATATCATTCAAAACTTTTCTCATAAATTGAGAACTTATATACCTCTATATTATTATATAGCTTTTTGTGTATATGAATATATTGCGAATAAACATCGTCTTTAGTATTAAAATATACATAAAATCAAATTAGTAGGTATTTTTTTAAATTGTAAGTAACACGGAGAGAGGGAAAAAATGTTTATTGTACGTATTTATATGAATTGAAAATTAAAGGTAAATATTGATTTGAAAATGTTTGGCTTTTTAATATATATAATATATATATATATGGACAGTACTGATTTGATTATTAAGTTTCATTGTACAAACATTTAGTTTTTGTTTTTTTATTATTATTTGTTTTAGATTTTTTTTTTTTTTTGGTAATAAAACAATAAATTCAATTAAATTATACCAAAAAGCACTCTAAATTATAATGTGACAGTATTATTTGTGAGGGTAAACATTTGGTGCTTGACTGATGTTATTTACTTTATTATATATATATATATATATATATATATATATATATATATATATGTATGTATGTATGTATGTATGTAGTACTTAAAAAACATTTAATATAATATTCAACAACTGTTTCTTTGTAGTTACATAATTTACTACTTTAAGCAGAAAATATATAAAGTAAAAAAAAGTAAAGACAATAAATTAATAATTATATGATTTTTTACAAAAATCGAAGACTTAAAACGATATTAACAATATTGGGTGTGGTGTAAACCATGCTCTTGTCAGGCCCCTTTGATTGTATTTTTGAATATTGTTAAATATAAACGATTAATAATTTGTTCTTGGACTTAATGACCTATCTCAAAATTTTGGAATCAAGGATGAAAAGTTTATAAAAAAAATTATGCGCTTTGGTTGACTGAATCTATTTCTTGGTCATATAATAATATAGGCATTAAAAATTAGAAATAAGATTCATTTCAATGCACAGTTAATTACAAAAGAAAATCAATAAAATCGTAATGTATGTAATATAAATAATATGTTATTATGACGGATGAAAAATAGTTTCCGTCTGATACAAAACAAGTGTTATTATCCTAAGTGTCAACTTAAATATAAAATGATTGATATTACTTTACTAAACACAAAAATTGCAGAGTCGCCTAATCATGATACATATTACATTACATTTACTATATTATGTATGTATGAAATATTTAGAGTTCAATAATTTAAATTATATAGTTACAACACGTACTCAATTTTGCAAATTGCTTGAACTTTAGCAAAGTCACGTATCTTAATATATTATATCATATATTCTTAGCGTTTACTATATTTAGAACAAACTTGAGAGTATAATAATAGTATAAGGATCATATTTGTCAATATGTAGTGTATGAAGTATCGTGTATAACGAGGTTTAAATTTCATGCAAGAATTCATCTATAGCTTTATCAAAATAAGATATTTGTCATCGATAAGATGGAGAGAGAGAGAGAGAGAGAGAGAGAGAGAGAGAGAGAGAGAGAGAGAGAGAGAGAGAGAGAGAGAGAGAGAGAGTATTTACAAACCGACAGTGACCCGACTTTTCAACCGTAGAGCATTTGATTATTTTTACAAGGTGACTGTCTCGCCTCTAGACTTTTGGTGGCGTAATTGCTTCTCGTGACCAAAATAAAAGCAGTAGCTGAATTGCAAACATAATTGTTTTTTAAATTACTTACCCAACCCATGGGTTGTAGAAAAGTTTTAAACCGTACTAAATGTTTTAAATACAGCTCGTGCATCTAATTTGGCAACTTTTATTATAAGGTCACAAGTAGCAATGCAGCCATAACATCTTTCAATCGGTCCGTCTGTTATATAAGTATGGGCAAATGTATGTAACATAGTTAAAGTACCTCATCATATTCAACAATATTTCATTTTCTATTATGGTATTTACAGAGATGATAACCTAACATTTGTTGTTACTTTTCTGTATCTTACATTATATGTTAAAGTTTGTCGTAATAACATTTTTAAGGCTTAACATCTTACATAACAAAAGAGTGTTATACTTTGAAATTCTTTAAAAAAGGGGGGGGGGGGAATGAGTTTGATAGTGCAATTAACGATAATTCGATTTTAAAGTCCTGTACCAATTTGGAAAAAATTATATACGATGCAAACTACAAAAGTTATAATAATAATATATTATGATTAAATCAAGTAAACTGTGTGCATTGGTACGAAAGAAAGAAGAAGAAAAAAATACCTAAGTATTTTAAAATTGAAATTTTCACTTTAAAAAAAATAACTCTATAAGATGTACATACTTAATAGATATATATAAATACCAATATACGAAACTTACTGTACATCAAAATTCTTACACAAAAAAAATATTTAAATTCTCTATAGTATTCAGTTTAGTATAGTGTGCTATGAATCAAATATTTAAATAAAAAAAAATGATATTTGCAAAAATATATCGGTGATAAATTCTCAATTTTGGCGCAGTTGTTGTCAGTTTTATTAGCCTCAATAACAATAATGTAAAATTATATACATGAACCTAAAACTTTCGTTATTTTATATACGTATATATAACGGGGTATATAATACTCATATAGCACCTAATATATAAAAATATAATAAATATTTTCAATCATTCCAATAATATTGAATTGATATTTCCAGTTTACAACAATAATGTAATTTATATCACACTCAATTTTTTTTCCATCCTCCCCCAGTATTGCGTTATTATAATATGAAATTGTTGTCATACTTCATTATTGATGTGATGCAATACTTATAAATTTATATTAATTAAGAAAGATAGTTGCAAAGAATAGTTCAGTTTAAAGTTACAGATGCTACTATTAAATTTATTTAATTTATTTTAAAACCAGTGACCTCTGTGACCTTTATCTATGAAAAATATTGATTGATAAAGCAATAACTGTTTTGAAGCTGACTTTCAGCGATTTCGGTCATATCCGCTTTCGTTTCTACTTACTACGCATGCGCAGTACGTCGAAACGAAAGCGGATGTGAGCGAAATCACTTATAGCCATAGACCGCATAAAACAACATGTGCTTTTTAATGAATAAATAAACACAAAATGGGGTCTTCAAAACTGATGACAATTTTTACCAGAATGATAATGTAGCCTCACGAGAGAGC
>OX439136.1:8847402-8867402 GCA_949318235.1 Ecdyonurus torrentis
TACTATTACTATACTTTATAACAAAAAACTATACATCCACTTTTATCGGAACAATAAGTTTATTGACTTTATTGAATATAAAACTGAAAGTGATTTTAATTAGATGAAAAGGGATAGAGAGTGTATATACATTGAAATTCTTGTAATATATAGAATACAGTACATCGATTAAATATTGATATAGAGCCAACTTTAAAGTCAAAGTAAAACAATCTGTAGCTGCAATATACTTCATGTTGCATGTTCTTATAATGTTTGTTTTATATAACCTATTGCATATTAACTTAAAGGTATAGCAAAGATTAAATTTAAATATTTGAACATCAAAAAGGTTAATGATTAAAACAAAAATTGAGGTCGATGGTTGGCTTTAATATACATATGTGTTAATATTGAGATTTTTTTTATATATTTCGGAGAATTTCTTTCACGCCAAGAAATAATATCGATATATAGAAAATAATATAGGGTGGTTATATTTATATAAAAGTCGACGCAATATGTTAGTTTTTATAATATTAGATATATATATATATATATATATATATATATATATATATATATATATATATATATATATATATATATATATATATATATATATATGTATATGTGTGTGTGTGTGTGTGTGTGTGTGTGTGTGTGTGTGTGTGTGTGTGTGTGTGTGTGTGTGTGTGTGTGTATAAAAATATTTGTAGATGTACATGAATATATGTATTGTATGTATATATGTATAATACATGTATTTCCTCATTGCCGTATACATGTATTCTCTAATTTTTAATATGTAAGATAAATAAAAACTAATTAAACTAAACTGAATTATTTCAATGTACTGTGTGTACTGCCAATATAGCGGGTGTAAACGTGTATTTAGTTGAAAGCAAATAAACAAATAACACAAACCGGTATGGGAAAATTACTCATTTTACCAGTTTAAAAAATACTTGATAGCAATTTTTTTCAGAGCACCAATGCTGTTAAAAAGTTCTGTTGAGTTTTTTTAAGTAATGCGAAAAAAATTATAACACTACAAAAATTACAAGCTTTCCCAAATAAAATAGCCTAAAAACGACGTTTGTTCTATGCTGAACAATGTTATTCATTGCTTCCAGCTCTTTCATGTACTGTACAGTACATGTACACAATTCAAATAATTATGATCTAATATTATTCTTGCTCATACAACATTCGATTTTTATATATAAAGATTAGTATGCCACATTAAATATACTTATTTTTTAGGCAATAAAGGTACATAAGTAATATTTTAACCACAAACTGTCTAGTTTTGAACTAAATCAATATATATTTTATCATTGCATTTATTATTATTATTATTATTTAATATAAGGCCACGATTTTCGCACTAATATAACCGAATTATTATTTAATATAATCTAGAGGAATGAAACTAAAAATAGCATTTGTATATTAATTTGTACTTAATATATTAGCACTATAAAATTTATTATTAAAACATCATCCAATTACTCAAAATCAAGTCAAAAGAGAGGGGAAAAATCATAACATAACCAAACAATAATATTGAGTCAAATGATGTAATTTTCTTTTATTTCTTCTGCTACTTTTTTTTTCTTTTTTTTTTTATGATCAACGATCATACTATAATATGTAGCACTTAAAGCCCTTGTCAACTTACTTTTCTATCGTTTAGAACACTACTAGACTGCTAATTTCCATATACCTTATTATCCATGAATTAGACACTATCACGTTGATTTTGTATTTATTTTCGTTTATTTTCCTTTTTGCGGTTATATCACGTATCTGACGTCACAATGTACCGATGGGGTCGTGATAGGGGTAAAGAACTTGAGGGAGGAGCTTAAATTTATCACGTGACCAAAGCAGTGACTGTAATTGGCGGTGGTACATTGTGACGTCAGATACGTGATATAACCGCAAAAAGGAAAATAAACGAAAATAAATACAAAATCAACGTGGTGGTGTCTAATTCATGGATATTAAGGTATGGTAATTATCAGTCTAGTATTCTAAATGATAAAAAAGTAAGTTGACAAGGGCTTTAAAATAGCAACCAAAGTAAACTGTTTATATTTTGAATTAGTATTTCAGATTTTGTATAGCAAATTTTAGCTCTGTTTCATAAATAAAATTAACGTAGATAAGCTCTCATTACAAGAAGCTTATAGTATAATCTCCATGAATATATTTCATTAAATAAAAATAATATTATAAAACTGGATTTATTTTAAACCATACTATAAAATTTTAAGATGGTATAAAACATTATAATATTATATACTTTATTTTAATAATGTTTCTTTTTTTTTCTTTTTTTTTTTCTGCGTGTTAAGTTTAGTATATTGCTTTTTTTAAGTCTGATTAAAATAACGATAGATTTTTTTCCCCGCGTATATTTTAATTATCTTTACTCTACCAGTTTATTAGCACATAAATCTTTTACTTATCAAGTCTTAAATTAGAAAATTTTGACTGTAAATTTATGCTCACGTCATTTTCTTATTATGTGTTCAAATTAAAGATGTGGTGGCATGGAATGTATCAACGTGTTCATGTATAGACGTATGTACTATATATAGGCTGTATAAACTTGAAATATATATGTTAATTGTACCAAAATAATAATAATAAAACTGTATATTTTTTATACTGTATGTGAGTGTAAAATAATCGTAATGTGAGCAATATTTTTAGAGCCATTATTTCTTTAAAATCCATGTTTAAAAATTTATAATAATGTTGTACGTGAACCCTGTTTACTGCTATTAAAATGACGATCAACTATGGTTATTCAAATGAAATGCGCATTTTTTTTTGTAGCGAGAGAGCAAAAGTTTACGGAAAACACTTGAATGCTGTTCGTAAACCCTGCATGTTCTCTTGCACCAAAAAATGCGCATTCCATTTGAATAACCATGGGCGATGGTCATTTTTGGTGCAGAGAACAGGGTTTACGAACAGCATTACTATAATGGGTCATTTTTTAACTCCTAAAAAAGGTATTATATAAAATCTCCTTAACACTATACACATTATATGAAACATTTCAATAACCTTATAATATTTTTCTTTTATTTCTTTTTTTGATTATTTTGTATTTTGATTTTCTAAATTACTTTTAGTACAAATTCAATTTTATGCATTTTTTTTTTAATTGCCAAGCAGAAATGCAGCCATTCTAATAAAACTATGAAAGGAATTTTATGAAAGAATCATTGGAGAAATATTCAATGCTTTTGTAGTGATTTTCAAATATTATTTTTAGCCCTAAAAACTAAATAAAGGACACTTTTGATGTCAAATTAGATTTCAACTTTTTTTCCTTTAATTTATTCCTAACGTAATTAATTGTTTTTCATACTGGTGTACATACGAGAATAAATTAAATTTATGATATTCAGTATTATTATTATTTTAGAACAAAGATGTACTCTTTTATAATACATTTCTTATTAGTAAGCTCTTTCCTTATACAAGTACGTATAATAATTGTAACAGACTACAGAACTAATTTTACATATTTAAAACTATAATAAAAAGTTTTAATATGTATAATATAGAAAATTTTAGACTACAATATCCATTAAAATAATGGTTTGTTTAATAAACAATATTAAAAATATTGTGAGTTTGTTTTTGTATACTTTTTTACATTACATAATAGAAAATAATTATTAGTTCATTAATTTTAAATAAAAGGGAAATTCTAAAAAGTTGCGCAATGATTCGTGTTTTTAATATAATATATATATATTCATTTTTATTTATTATATTGTGTGTGTATAATATATATATATATATATATATATATATATATATATATATATATATATATATATATATATATATATATATATATATATATATATATATATATCAAATTCAGACTTTTAAACGTTTACATTGCTTTGATTGTAGGAGATTGGAAAATAAACTATTTTGAATTTTGAATTTGAATTCAATTTAAAAAAAACTTGAGTTTGAGTTCCTTAAGTAGGTATATTATTATATTGTTTTTACTGTTTTATGTATGTACTATTTTTTTTCCAGCATCCTAAAGTAATTTGTGCAAGTAAAAATTTAACACAAAAATAAATAGCATATTTTATATTTATGTAGCTTTTTTTTTTTTTTTTTTTTTTTTTTTCTTAAATTTTTACTTTAAATTTTGTTATGTGGATTTGGGCTTTGGTGATTCAGATTTTATGAATCCATTTGCAATTCGGGTAATACATAATATCTGCATAAAATTGTGCCCGCAAATTTTGATAGCAGTGATATAATGCATAATGTTATTAATCTTGCATGTTGCATAGAACAGTTAACTAATGTTTTTTTAAAAAAGATTACGCAACTTTTTTTTTACTTTTTTTTTATTATTATAATTTTTTTTTTTTTTTTTGCGTAAGGTAACAGATTAACGACGTGCGAGACAAAGTGAAGGAATTTCGACAAATTCTATTGATTTATTATCCATTAAGGTTTGATTAGCAATAAGAGACTTAATGTTTTTTTTTTTTTTTTTTTTTTTTTTTTTTTTTTTTTTTTTGAGCTAACTACTGCACTGTTACCCAATGGCAATGCATTAGTTTGCAAAGTGTACAGTATTTAACGTTTCATTATACTTTTCATACATAAATAGATATTTTACATCCCAGGGACTGTACTTTAACACACTAAAGAATACTTTGAAGCTTTCCCATGCAATACATACATTTTAATCAATCTAATATCCACCTGACACGAAAGCAATATTTATAAATTATTGTATTATGTATATATGATAAAATAATCTGTAGTCTCTTTTTTTATATAATTAACTTATTATTGTATTTATTTATTTCTAAGACGTATTATCATCAGGAAGCTAAAACAATGCTTAATCATATATATATATATATATATATATATATATATATATATATATATATATATATAAGGCTAAAACAAAATAATAGTAATAATAGGATGACGTTTTAAGAGCATTATATCCAAGTAGGGTTTTCATCATGTAAATATGACTTTCAATTGAATTACGTTACCAAAATAATAATTAACGTACAATTTGATGTATTCTACATAAGCTAATTGCTTTAATAAAGTAGAGAGAGAGAGAGAGACAGAGAGAGAGAGAGAGAGAGAGAGAGAGAGAGAGAGAGAGAGAGAGAGAGAGAGAGAGAGAGAGAGAGAGAGAGAGAGAGAGAGAGAGAGAGAGAGAGAGATGACATACAGGCAGAAAAAACTTAACACATAAAAAAATAAAATAAAAAACATTAAAACAATTTTACTGCCTTGAAGTTATATGAACTAATAAAATTAGAATCATCTTTTTATAGTTCTTAACACACAATATATTCATTTTAATGTTTTTATTATTACTAACAGTATTAATATAACTTTTCTTTATTATATATCATATTGTAATTTAAAACTTTATTAATTAAAAAGTAGCAAGTCGAATAATATAATGTTAAACATTACTAATTTGCTACTTTAAAAATATAATAATAATTTGTTCATTAAAACTCTTAATATAATATTATATGAATTTCTTATAAGTATAATTACTTTTAAATATTATATAAAAGTAATACTATAAATTTAATTGAAATTTAAATAGTATAGTATGTGTAATTATAATCTTTAAATTAACTTTTAATTATTTTATACAACGTAATGTGTAGTATATAAAAAAGTGATATTTATTATATTATATACTGTAATGCTATAATATATTATTTTATTACCATCCTCTTTTGATCAAATATATAAATTAAAGGCGAACACCTTGAACAAAAAAGTTGTGTAATATCCTAACAAACCTGAAAATTAACATTGATTTGGCCTGAATCATTGATTTCTAATTTATTTTCCATTCACTAAATGACACTGGCGGTCACTGACGTCAGAGCTCGCTTGTTTTACGCGCGCGTGGACCGGGCGAGCTGTGATGTCAGTGACCGCCAGTGTCATTTTGTGAATGGAAAATAAATTAGAAATCAATGGCTCCGGCCAAATCAACGTTTATTTTCAGGTTTGTTAGGATATTACACAACATTTTTGTTCAAAGTGTTCTACGCTTTTAAATATCTCTTATTTTTAAATAAATGTTTTAACGGTACTATTCTCTGTTATTATAAAATATTATTATAATAAAATACACACATAAATAAGTAGTTTATGCTGCTATTTTGTTATACAGCATAATTTTTGCTCTTTTCTGATAAGATAAATATTTAAATGACGTCTATATAATTTGTAACGTTGTGCACTTTTGTTCAATAATTTATAAATTATATTTTTACACTATAATAAATGCTACAGCTGGAATCGTGCTAGCATTATACCTCAGATATAACTATTGTACTTTTATTTTTGTCGTGCATTAATCAAAACCGAATTCTATATTTTATGTAGGACTTTTAAATTACAAAAGAATATATTTCATAATTTATAATAAATGATTAAATGCTTGGAAGAATAGAATAAACTACGTAATTTATGCTGCATTTTATTTTATACAAATGTTGCTAACACGGAGGTTGTTAATTTAGATAAATTTAGATCTTAACTTTGGTTTGAAAATTATGATGTACGAAATAACTATTATTGTAGGCAGCATAAGAAAGACTAAAAAAAAAAAAAAAATGCATATTATTCTCAAAGAGAACATCGATAAATCAAATTTTTGAGTTCGTAAAGTTTTTTAAATTTTTTTTTAAGCCAAAATGATGTCAACTTTTTTAATGCCCACATGCATAAGTTGACGTCCGTGACATCATTTTTCAATTTTAAAATTATTAATTCAAATTTCATAATAAAATCAAAGTTTTTTTTTTTTTTTTTTTTTTTTTTTTGCTCATTAATTGATTTAGGATAATAATGTCTTCTTTTAGAATATGAAATAAAATTACCCCCCCCCTTCCCCCTTTTTTTTTTTTTTTAGTCTTCCTCACTATTATTTACTATCATTATCGATATGTTGCTATCATTCAATAAATGTTGCTGAAATTATGTTATTGCATATTAATTATTGTATATATTTTTTGTACGAGTGTATATTGGGTTTTATTTTTTATAACATGATCATATTGATCATCAATTTTAAATTATCTACTTATTTAAATAGTTTTGTTGTTTCTAATTTATGACTTCTATTTTAATGCAATATATATACAGTAAATTAAATATATGCTAGGAGAAGCGATAATAAACATTCTACATTTAAACAATAATAAAACCAAAAGTAATAAATATTATATAGCCAGTAAAAATATTATGGTCGAATCTAATTAATGCACACACAAAAAATCTTCTTGTTTATATTGAACATTTTGTGACGCGCACGAAGTTATAAGACGTTCAATTTAAGACGTAAATTTGACGTGCGTCACTACCGGAACTACTTGCTATTCATTATGCAATAAATAAGATTAATCGTCGTAAATTTGACGTGCGTCAATACCGGAAGTACTTGCTATTCATATGCAATAAATCAGATTAATCACCGTAAATTGCAACCTCTCTAATTAAAACCATTTAATTTTTTTACATTGCTTTAAAGGCATAGACCACATAAAACTACTTGTGCTTTTTAATGAATAAACACAAAATGGGATCTTCAAAACTGTTGACAATTTTTACCAGAATGTTATTGTAGCTCCACTAGAGAACGTAAAAATACTGTTAAGTATGCAATTTGCGTGACTATTCATGTTTATGACGTCAGAAATATGCAAAAATTAGTATGAAAATGTTGTGCGGGTTGCATAAATTGAAATTTTGTGATCAATGCTACGGAGCTACAGTTGGGTTTTAAGACAAACTAAAGCTATTTATGTAAGTCCCATCAAGTGTTTTGGGATATAAATGCTTATATTTTTCTCTGGTGTGTTCCTTTAACAATCAAAATCACATGTTTCTTAACTATACTAGTGTTTAAGTATAAGTATTGTAGCTTACAGGAATATAAAGAGGATACATTTACATAGATAGTGGTAATGGTAATCCAATTATTACTTTAAGTTATGACGAAAGTAATCGTAGATACATACGTCTTAAGTATAAAGTTGATTATTATAATGATGATTATACACAGGTGAAGTAGCAGTAGTATTATAGTAGTAGTTGGGGCAGTAGATAAACATTTGCTGCATTTGAAGATGGTTTGACACTTGCATTTGTCAATAAATAATCATTCACTAGATATGTATAAGTTCTCTGTCTGTCTGTCTGTCTGTCTGTCTGTCTGTCTGTCTGTCTGTCTGTCTGTCTGTCTGTCTGTCTGTCTGTCTGTCTGTCTGTCTGTCTGTCTGTCTGTCTGTCTGTCTGTCTGTCTGTCTGTCTGTCTGTCTGTCTGTCTGTCTGTCTGTCTGTCTGTCTGTCTGTCTGTCTGTCTGTCTGTCTGTCTGTCTGTCTGTCTGTCTGTCTGTCTGTCTGTCTGTCTGTCTGTCTGTCTGTCTGTCTGTCTGTCTGTCTGTCTGTCTGTCTGTCTGTCTGTCTGTCTGTCTGTCTGTCTGTCTGTCTGTCTGTCTGTCTGTCTGTCTGTCTGTCTGTCTGTCTGTCTGTCTGTCTGTCTGTCTGTCTGTCTGTCTGTCTGTCTGTCTGTCTGTCTGTCTGTCTGTCTGTCTGTCTGTCTGTCTGTCTGTCTGTCTGTCTGTCTGTCTATGTAATTCTACATGAGCATTCATTATCTTGTTCCTTAGCTTAGTGCTGCTGTAATATGATACCCCTATATTATAACCCAGAAATCCACCATGCTAGCAATGAAAATTATGTATATATTTTCTCATTGAAAATGTTATATAAACAACATTATTAAAGTACCATAACTTTTATATAGCGTTATAATCTACACAATTTCAGTATTAAAATATTCTCCATCACTGGATTTTTAAAGTAATGTTTATAGAAATAAACTGAAAATTAAATCTACTTCTTGTTAATGTAGGTTAAAAAAAATTAATTACAATACCAAATCACAAAGTACGGAAAAATATTAAAATTATTTTTTGAACTTGTCGTTCTTTAGTATTTAAATAAAAATATATTATTTTAATTAAAAATATTTCAAATAATTGTTTTTTCTACACTTCAGCCTAAATGTTAAGTGAAACGTGACTTTTCACACTGCTGGCTAACTATTAGGTTTCCCGCTGTGTTTTAATTTTGCTAATGTTTAGTTCGCGAAGTTCGTGCTTATTCTATAAAAACTTTTAGCTTCATAATTAACTCATAAAAGTAAAAAATAAAATTTTCCTATACTATACTGTATAGTTAAACTATATGACAAAATTTTAATATTTTATTTCGGATTGTCATTAGCAGGCTCGCGTATCTTTAAATTTTTATTCAATGTTAGTATAAATAAAATAACATAATTATTAGAGTACTCTAGAAGGGGGGAGTATACGCGATCCAGCAGAATTTTTAAGGCCCTTTCATTGATTGTTGAAATCGAAATATTCAAATCTGATTGGCTGATATGCCCAAAAATTTCATTGTTGTCAGTCAATGTTATTTAAATGTTGTTGTTTTTTTTGGTTCTGAAAATGACCGTAAGTAATGGGAAACAAATGAGATTTTGAACACTCATAAAATTTTACCAAAACGTTGTCACGTTATGAAACTTTCACAGATGAAACTTTATAATTTAAACAAAAAAATAACATAAATTCAAAAGTCGTAATAATTTGCAAATACCTTTATTTACTGATTATTTTTGTTCTCTTTTTCGTGAACGCTGTAGTTTTTAACCAAGCACAAGAGCGTTGAGTTTGTTTACTTTTTATTTTTCATTGTCGGAGCGCATTAGCCAATGAGCGTTGAATATTGATTTTCAAAATATGTTATTTTTAAAGCTTAACAAAATTTAATTTTTAACAAACTGAAGGTTTTGAAATTTTATACAAAAAATAGCCATAAATGAAGCTTGTTGTATGAAAATTTCAATACTGTAACTTTCTTCGTTCAATGGTTAAGACGTTTCAAAATCACGATTTTCCCATTACTTACACGATTTTCCGTGATTAACCCCCCCTCCCCCCAACAAAGGGTGCGCGTATACTCCCCCCTTCTAGAGTACTCTAATAATTATGTTGAAAATTTCAGTACACGCATAACCATCAGAATAGAGTGAAAGAAAAATGTATTAAAATAACATGAAAGTATACATAGGTCTGAAAATTTATAATTCAAAATTTGGCAAGATGGTCAATATTTACATTCTTATATAACATGAAACAATATTTGTATATCTTATTATTAGTATCATCATACACGAGGTTATATTATTCTGTTTTTTCAACTATAGACAAATAAAAGTATTATTTTTAGCTTTTTCATTTCATAAAAGTTTAAAAACATTCACGTACCTTTATTGTGAAATATTCTAAATTATATTATTAACATTTGGTGCGGATTTAAAAAATTATTATCTTAAATATTCAATTGCTCAAAATTTAATATAACTGTCATGAATCATGATCATTAAATAAAAATGTTAATAAAAAAAAAAAATAATAAACATAATTAAAAGAATAAATATTTTATTCAGTATTATTGAGTATAAATTTTTTTCTTTTTTTTTTTTTAATTCCATCTAAAGAACACTAACATAATTTAATTCTAAACGAAATTATGATATAAATATAATAACACGCAGACAATTTAAAATTATTTAGATGTTGCTGCATTTATGTCATTAAATACATTAGTGTTGATATTATGCTATTATACTGTTAAGGGTCTTTATGTTATACTACATAACTTTATTTTGTAATAGAATTATTATTCAAAGATTGCTTTAAAAGTGCTGTTGTACGTACGTACCTGAAAAATGTTACTGAAATCAGGCCGGAGCAATAATTATACAAATTATGCCTTTAAAAAATATATATATATATATATATATATATATATATATATATATATATTTTACGCTTAAAATTTCATGTTTCAAACATTATAGGTAATATTTATAGTTAATACAATTATTTAGCTAATATTTGTTTTAGTAAATATTTTACGGTATGTTAAAATTGATAATATTTCATAATAATTAACACAAGTATCTGCATGACTCGGCATATATGTGTACATTACATTTATATAGCATAAAACATATTCAAACAAAAATCTATAACGCTCTGCTACACTACATTAGATACAGTATAACAGCATAAAAAGACGTTCTATTTGAATATTATACGAATATTTGATTTTGTCTTTGAAATTTTCCGGTGCATCACCGATGTGATTTTAATTTGATTCTTCCGTTCTTATATATACGGGATGTAAAAGAAGGAGAGAGAGAGAGAGAGAGAGAGAGAGAGAGAGAGAGAGAGAGAGAGAGAGAGAGAGAGAGAGAGAGAGAGAGAACGTCAAATTTAGAAGGAAAAAAATTCAATTTATAAGCGGATTGTCAGGATTTATTTCAATTAAAAAGAGAAATGTCGATTTTTCTTTTTTTCCTCGCATTGAGAGAGATATATTTTTTTCTTTCAAGTTGAATATTATATTAATATTTTTAATCAAATGACGAATAAAGTATTTTTTCAATATGTATTTCTAAATGTAAATTGATTTTTTTTACTAATTAAATTATAGGTTCGATTTTTGTTTATCACTTTATTTTCTTTATTACTTTTTGCAGTTTTTTTAAATATGGTATATAAAGTTATAATTATTGAATAATTTTGTATGAATTGTAAATAAATAATAAATATTATTCAATATATAAAATTATAATAACTAAGCTATTGAATAATAATTATACGTTCATTGAAGTATATTAAAAAATATAAAATATATAATCATCTTATAGAAAACACATTTTGTAAATCCAGTTGGTGCTTTTACAGACAAAAATGATAACCAATATCGTTTTCCGGACATAAATCTACATAAAATAGTATAAATGCTTAAAGAAGTGCTCGCTGTTATAATTATTATTATTATTTGTCAATTGTATTTTAAGTTTTTTTTTTTTTTTTAATAAAGCGAGAATTGTTCTGACGCTGTTTTTATTAAATATTTTTAATTACTATAAGAATATAACGACATAACTCTAGATATTGTGAAGAATGAGTCTCTCTCTCTCTCTCTCTCTCTCTAATTCTGTGCAAACATGCAAAGTGTTAAAAGAACATAAAAACGACGTCCGCGTATTTCCATCTAATTTCTAAAATTCTCTCTCTCTCTCTCTCTCTCTCTCTCTCTCTCTCTCTCTCTCTCTCTCTCTCTCTCTCTCTCTCTCTCTCTCAAGACTGATGTAAAACCGTTGTCTGCAGTCTAGATTTGCTACAGGTTTAATTAAAGAGTCAGTCGTCGGTATCTTTTGAACCTAATGCTTCACATTTGCATCCCTTTGTCTTATATATTTCCTGCCTGCACTTTTTAATTTAGAAAAAAAAATCTTATTTTTTTATCTTTCATAGAGAATTTTTACTCCAGTAAAAATTTTGAAATATGAAAAGACTGTAAAAATAATAGTCTGCATTTTATAACAAAGAAAAGTCATGTACTGTACTATATTATATGTTTATTTGTATAAATATATAGTTATTTATTTCTGCATTACAAACTTTTTCTTTGAATAACTACTTATACGAACATGTTGTAATATATGATAACCATATACAAAAATAATTAAAATAAAAATGATATTTTACGAGATAAAATTACTATCTATCGAGTTTATTATTATTCGAGGTATTATATCGAGCTATATTATGTATTATTATTATTTTGTCGCACAGAATGTTTTGTATATAATAATAATTTATCTGTGTATGATTATTATTCTATTAGTTGGTATTTTGTATATGCACATTATTTTTAATTGTAAAATAAATTTTGAACTTTAAAAAAGTAATGCATATTCATGTGTATAGCGAATAGTTAAATTATATTTTCATAATAATTAATACCTTTTTTTATAAAAATATAGGCAAAAAAGTGCCTTGCTTCTAGTTCTAAAGGCTCTATAAGAGAAGGCAACTAATTATAAGGTTTAAAATTATCAAATTGTATGCACATAATAGGTATATTTTGTCATAAATTGAAATTTCTATAGCTATTACATTTGAGATTATCGCAGTGTTGTGCACTAGCGGCACTAGATAAACTCAGGTGGGGCAAGAAAAGGCATCATGGGATCCAGAATTTCCTATTATAGCCTTTCAACATTACGAAACATTATTATTATTATTATTATTTTAAGAAAACTATTGCAGTATACTGTACACAACTTTTTTAAAGAGGGATACTAGACGTAGTTTTCTTTGCTTCAAGCTATATAATGACAAGAGAGAGAGAGAGAGAGAGAGAAAGAGAGAAACAAAAATTTGTCAACATCCAGTAAAGCTCGCATTGTATAGCAAAATTATAATAAGTAAAAATACTTTTTTAAGTAACTTGATGTATACATACTAAAAATACACAAATATTTCTTTAAAAAAAACGGTATTTATCAGTTGTATTTATATCTAAACATAGCTATTGTGACATTATATAGTCACTTAATATAAATTATACAACATTTAAAATTGTTTTGACTGAGTATTATACTAGTGATGAGGTGACATTGAACAAGTAAATGCAGTGTGGTAAAAAGCACATGAGTTTTGAGGTTCATTTGTGTTGGAATTTTAGTGTTGTTAAGAGTCTGTTGTGTTGCCTTGATACACAAATAAACTCGTAAACAAAAGAAGATCGGGAGAGAGAGAGAGAGAGAGAGAGAGAGAGAGAGAGAGAGAGAGAGAGAGAGAGAGAGAGAGAGAGAGAGAGAGAGAGAGAGAGAGAGAGAGAGAAGGTATATATATATATATATATTATGATGGCTGTGCTGTCGAGCTAACACCCTCTTAATGACTATAGTCACAGAACATCTTAACTTTATTTATTACATTACACTCTACGTACTGTATAATAATAAAGTTGAATTCAAATTTAAACTATCAAGTTCAAAGTTCTTACTAGAGTAATGATAGTACTGATGTATGAGAACATTTTAGTAACAGGTGTTAAAATAAACCATCTTTATTAATACTATTAAATTTAAGTTTAGATTCTTATATAGTTATTTGTCATGATTTTTTTTTTTTTTTTTTTTTTTTTTTTTTTTTTGCCCCAAAGAGATGATGGTATGGAATATATATTATTCAACACATAAAATGTACAGAATCAATTAATGGTATTTAAATGGGCTATTTAATTGAGAAATGTTAATTCAACAACTCTAGCTTTTTTTTTAGAGCAATTCTGATGGACTCATTAATTTATCCAAATTTATCATTCTTATAGCTTTGGTGTAGAAGATAATTTTTATATTAATATTTTTCATCTTCCAGTAATTCATTTAAGATAAAATCAGGAATTGTATGTGTATAGTAGAGTTAGAGTGTCAATAAACACAAATTAATGTAGATATAATGCTAATTATCCCATTACGTTTAAAATACCATAATACAGTACTATTTTATTTTGGTAATTATAAAATTACAAATCAAAGCTTTTATTTTTTAAGTAAGTACATATTATAAAAAATTTAAAAAATTTATTGTAATAATATTAAAAGTAAAAGTAAATTTTGTTTTGCAAAGATGTAACAGAAAATGGGTCTTCTAGCTCTATCTCTCGCTCTCTCTCTCTCTCTCTCTCTCTCTCTCTCTCTCTCTCTCTCTCTCTCTCTCTCTCTCTCTCTCTCTCTATCATTTCGCTATCATCCTCTCAACTATTCCGTGTGATGTTCCTATATAAGCACAAAGACATCGCACACAGAACTGAGAGAAGCACGGCGTACACACACACACACACACACACACACACACACACACACACACACACAGAGCACACACACACAGAACACTACTTACCAAAACTAGCTAACATTTTCGGTCTTTCTCAAATAAATTGTAACCAAATTGTGGCTTTTCACTGCAACTATTAGGTCAAATAACTCGTCGTAACAAAAAGTTTTTTGAAACCTTCTAGTATTAACTTTACTTTTACATTAACTTTGCATTAGAGATAAAATTTAAAGTGATAACAATTATGTCATCTTTTTTTTTTCTTCTTCTTCTTTCTTTTTTTTTTATATTATATTTTTATTACGTTTTTTTGACGTCCGTAATATAATTTAATAGTGCTGTCACAAAAATTGAAAACAAAACACTTGTAACTTAACTTTTTCCACCTGATTTGTTTAACATAAGATAAATTTTCTGGTGACATCAAAGAGCATAAATCTGTTAGCAATAAAATGCAGTTTATGCAGAGAGAAGAGAAGAGAAGGAAGGAGAGAGAGAGAGAGAGAGAGAGAGAGAGAGAGAGAGAGAGAGAGAGAGAGAGAGAGAGAGAGAGAGAGAGAGAGAGAGAGAGAGAGAGAGAGAGAGAGAGAGAGAGAGAGAGAGAGGTCTACAGAGAAAGAAAAGGTAGCAAGCAACAAATATAAAGTTCCTGCATAAATCTTATTCTTGAAGTATCCGGTACGTAATTCCGAAGTAAAATAGTTATCCAACTTTCAACTAATTCCTTGACTTAAATTATTATACATTTACTTTAAATGAATATTCATTGTATATTAAAATAGAAAAAAAAATATGGAAATAACATATACATCATAAATTAATCTTAAATTAATGTAAACGATACTATTTTTTTATAGCTATTTTCAACTCATGAATTTTCTATTTTTTCTAGTAGGGGCGTGGTATTTGTGAGCAATGAAATATAACAAGTGATTCCATTTTTACAAATTTCCTAAAGTAAATTAATTGGCTGAAAACCTTCAACATTACATGAAACAATTTCTTTTTTCCATCGCTCATTAAGGAATACTTTTCTGATACACTGTTTTATTTTTCCCGGAAAAAATGAACTGGCACTAATTATTTACATTAGTTCAATCAATTTGCTATTTCATAATATTTTAGCCAATTTCTCCAAACAGAAAATTCAATATGAGAAGGCAACATTCTTATTTTTTTGTTATTATTATTATTTTTTTTTTCTAATAGACTGAACGATGTATTTATAACTTAAAATCAGATCATTATTAAACAACAGCCAATAAAATATCTCACAAAATTGCAGTTTATCTTTCAGTTCCAGATTTCTTTTTATGACGTCAACGTATATTTTTGACACAAGAATAGCATTTCATTCCATTCTAAAAGTTGCAAGCGACTAAATTGCTTTTTTATGCATCAAACTTTTTGCTCTCAAATTTTTTCTACCTGACTAGCCAGCATCAAAACAACTTGATAAAACTTTGGAAAAATGCCAAAAAAAAAAAAAAAAAAAAAAAAAAAAAAAAAAAAAAAAAAAGCTTTAGTTGTGTTTTTACCAAAAAAAAATCAGTTATTAGAGATATAGATAACTGTGTTGGTGCTGCTTATTTGTTTTATTTCGATTACTGTTACGTTTATCATAAATTAATAATCTATTATATAAATATTATACATATTTTTTAAAATATATTGCAAGAATACATATACATAAAAAAAAGCAAACAATTTTTACTGTCAAAAAACTGTAAAGCATTCATAGTTATTAAAATACAAAATACTCATTGCAAATAATAATTATTGTTTAATGAAATTATATGATTAATGAATCATATAATATTGTAATTTTTTAAACTTTAAAGGTGTTGATAATTAAATTTTAATTCCATATAATTTAATTTTCTGTACTATATATTTTATACATTATTAGTACATTGAATAACATTTTAATAATTTATAGACATCCTATAGTGCATTGAAAGAGAAAATATAATTATGTAATAAAATAAGCAATTGTTATTGAAATTATTAATAAAATTATTGTGTCTGTTTCAGGTAAGAAATATAATGGATTAGTACCTCTAGTCTATTGGCGAAAATATTACTTCGCACAACAAACAAGTTGGTTATGGGTAAAGTATAATATATTATATAATCATTTGATCTTCCAAAGTTTAGGCAAAAAAATTACCGTACAGTAAAGCTTGACTTTCCAAATAACGTATCATAATATTTTAAGCACTCAATTCATAGCGGAAAACCAAATCAATCAAAAATTACAACTTATAAATAAAATATTGAAGTGATATTAATTACTAAAAGGTAAATGATAACAAAAATTAAATAACAAATAATGTGAAAATTTTTAATTCCAATTTGCAGCAATTTTTTTAGCACAACAAAATTTAAATGGTATAAAAAAAGCCCCCCCCCCCCCTCAAATAAAAATCAAATTAAAAAGAATGCGTTATTTTAAAAATGTAGTTTCAAATTGTTATAAAATTTTATCTGAACAACATTATAGAAAAAAATTACATTCAACCAATTATTTATAATAATAATGTTTCCTTCCTTGTTATAACAATGTTGTTGTTTCAATATATAACCTTATTTTAAATTAATTTTTAATTTTATTTTCATTAAAAATAATAGCAATAATGAGTACTTTTTTTTTAATTTAATTGAAACAATCTTTTTATTAAAAGTTTTTATTGAAATTGTATTAATAATAATTAATTTATCATTAATAATCTTTTAAATAATTATGGAAGTTTGAATCGTGTCAAATAAGCAAGAATGTTATATTTTATAAAGTAAATTATAACATTTTCAGAACATGGATGAAGTAGATGCAAAGAAGTTAAAATACTAATATTGACATTGTAACATACTTGAATAAACTCATGTAATTTATGGAATAATAATATTTATTTTGTTTAATTCATCCATACATATTATATCTTTATCTTTTTCGTATAAATTTAATAATACAGTATATTATATGCATAGTGAGAAGGGAAAAAAGCTGTGTATAAATAAGGGGAAAGAAAATGTCAATAATGATAATTGATAATTCTTATAATTGAAATAGATGCAAAAACCAATTTATAGTAGAATGTTAACAAAGTAAAATATGTCAAATAATATAGCTACTTTAATTTTAGTAAATTTTATTCACATCAAACACAATTTATATTATATTACAAAGTGATTACGTTGTATGTACTGATACGTAGTATAATTTCTCCATTTTAGTAAAATATTTTATGCTTCATATAGCATATTACATAAATTATTCGTTGCAGCATAAGTTACGTAATTTCTGTTTTTCGGGATTTAATTTAAAAATGTATAATTTATAAATGAATATTATTTGATGCTATATGGTATATTCTTTCATGCGGTAATTGTAAGCGTTAAGCCTCGAACGATGATCGGATTGACCATACGAGAAGATTTACGAATGTGGATGCGAAAGGGGATAGCCTGGATGATATATACGCCGTTTTTATTTGGTAGCCCCTAGGCTCAATCGCTTATAGCTTTTAAATGCCTTTTAAAAGAGCTAATCCAACTTTAATCCTAATCCTTTCTTATAAACATACTGCAACTAAAATTTATTTTAACGCAGTAGGTGAGCTTAAATTTTTTTGAGTCTTGCACATTTAAAATATTAATATAAATATGAACTTTCGGAGTTCGCAAGTATAGCGTTATGATCAAAAAGTTTATATATAAGATAAATATACCAAAAGAGGATGCATGCGTTTTAAAAACAATTATTTAGCTACAGTGTTTGCTAAAACTAAATAAAAAAAAAACTATATGATATTTTAATAATTTTAGAAAGAACAAAGAGAATGCTGTAATTAATTTGACTTTAAGGATGAGGAAAAACAAAGGTAAATAATTATATAAAATAACAATAAAAATTTAACTTGGGAACAAGCTAAAATGCATAGTTATAAAAAATGATATTTTCTTTAATTTCTAGTTTTGAGATGACCAAAAATATTAGACGCTTTTAGTTCTCACAGCTCCTAATGATGTTTATATTGATAAATAAAAATATACAATTAATTTATAAACCAAACATAAAGTACTGCACTTTTTTTTTTTATATATATATTATTATTATTATATATCACTCGTATACAGAAATCCAATTAAGGCCTAGGCCTTATCGGTCGGTTACTTTTATTACACATACAAATTTCATTTAATTTGACAAAATAAAATGTTCTTTCTTATATTTTATTTCTCAAAGGCCCACAGACACACTGGCTTTTTAGAATCTTTTAGGTGCAAAAACAATTTCACAAGTTGTTAAAATCTGACTATTCCTTCTATAATTTAAATATTAAATTAAAGTTCAATCGTTGTTTGGCCAAACAACGATCAGCTGTTTATACTTTGATTCATGTAAGGTTTTAGCTTTAATCAACACTCAGCCACATTTTATGGTCAAAATGACAAACAGGTATTGCCTTGTATGAAGCGGCAATCTGTTAATGTGATTTTGGCCACCAAAAGTGACCAAATAGCGTGAGACGGTTCGGAGACGTGAAGCGGAGTATATAAGGGGGCGTAGCAAACTTTCATTAAATTTTTTAATTGAAAGGAAGAGGCGCACCAGCTCCAAACGACATTTACAATTATTTTTATAAATAATAGTACTAAATAGTGGATTAAAGCACAACTTCAAAAAATTTAGTGTCTGTAGCCCTTTAAGCTGTCAAGATGTCATATAAATAATTTATATCAATAGTTGAAATGTAAATTACATGCCATTAAAAAAAATACAAAAAAAAAAAGAATAATAAAAAAAAAATAAAGCAGAGGTAATCAAATTAAAATCTAATCTAATATTTGAAGCTACTGAAGAAAAAAAAGTTGTATTATTATCATTATATTTCTCTCGTTCCTAAAATAGAAATGTCAAGTGAGAGAGAGAGAGAAAGAGAGAGAGAAAAGTTAACGATGATTATATCTAATGAAAGTTAGTTCGAAATGATCACGTATTTCTGTAATTAGCGTCTATTTATTAATAGACCGTAGTTGTATTGTTATATAGTATAATGTGGTATGTGAGTATAAGCGAGTGCGGGTGCTAGCGTGTTGCGCAGAGTAGTATGCGCATTACAGTTATATATCTTTACGCTCTCGTGGATTTTTTATTTTTTATTTTTAAAAATTAGTGTG